>CM061168.1:9523304-9752869 GCA_030763345.1 Mythimna separata
GGTTACACTGAACGATCCAGTCTTCTGGCGTAATACTAGCAAAAGCAGCTTCTGTCAGTTCTATTATTTTTTTTGGATCTTGAGCCACATTTTTTTCAGCAACGCGTCTTTTTACCAAACTCCAATTTTTTTCAATGGGATTTAGGTCACAGTGGTACCGTAGGCAATTTTACCACTTCGTGAGTATACTGTTTCAGTAGTTCATCAACTGCAAATAGTGGTGGTTCTTTGTTTATTTTAATAATGTCGTATAACACTGGTTTAGTCCATCTTTCTTCAAAGTAAATTTGTTTTTGTTTGTTTGGAGTGGTTAACACTCCTGCATGTATGATTTTAAGCTTGACATCGTAGGAGCTTTGTTAATTTGAGTGCAATGATACAGAGCATTATCCATTACCACAAGAAATTTTTCAGGCAGATTTGTTATGTTACTCCATAAAATTAGGTACACATCAATAGTTTGCAACCCTAAAATTTACCTGTCATAACAGCGACTCGCATTTGAACGTTTTGTTAAGGGATCAAAACTTCGTTATTTTTCTTTTCCAGTTCACAAAACTATTTCACCTTAACAATTATTTTTCTGGCTGCACTTCTTATGACTTTACGCTCCATAATCAATCTCCTTCCAATAAAAAACAACACAAATCTATAAACAATACTCGTAACGTTCATAACTGACAAATGCCAAGATGACGGAGCTGTCACCTTTAGTTCGACTTTTCGCCGTCGGACTTGAGTCGTGGCGCGGACTCTAATCTATTTTCGGCTACCGTCCATAGAGATAATAATATATCTTTTTACGTTTTGAAGACAGACTGTGAAACTCGGGACGATAATAAAATAAGTTTGTTATTGTAAGTAAAATGTTGTATATAGAAAAAGTAGTAACGTGTTATGAACTGCAGTGTATCCTAGCCATAAAGGAAAGTAATCTGTTAGCCTGACCATAACACTAAAATAATTAAACGGCCCACGTTCCTATTCCTGAAAACATCAATTCCGACGTTAGCCCGCCAGCAGTTGTTCCGAGGAACCATAACGTAGCATATGAGTATAGTAGTTAGTGCTAAACTAGGTATACACGAATGTGATGGCGACGCGATACGATGCAGTTTATGCGAATTCAACGTGACGCAGCGTCCTTGCGCTACGTACCTACATGCGAAGACTTGTTTCAATATATTACGTCTGAAGCTGTCTTCAGACGTCATCGTACCGCAACAGCTAACGGCGAACCAACGAGGCTAGCTAATATAAGTTGCTGCCGTTGCTGGCGGAACACATTTAGATAGTTGAGACTGCTCAGTGGCCTAACGCGTACAGGTGTTGGTTAATGTCACCTCGTCAAAAACAAAAATTGCACTCAGCATCGTGACATTTCCACGGGCCACGAATCTACGATAGACTTTTCTTTTTATCTTTACCGCCCTTTACCGCCTAATGTGATAACGGACAATGGAAATTTTAGCGTGAATCGGAACGCAGGGACAGACAGCTAGTGTCTTGTCAAACGGCACGTCAAAGTTACGTCAATTCAATAAAAACACGTCTGTACGATAGTCAATAAAGTAATACAAATCCTAATTTATTTCAGTCTTGATCAGACTTTGGATTGAGAAGTCATGTTAATAGTGTAGCGAACTTGCTTAATAATAGTGTCTAATTTGCTCAGTGTCTTAACTGTTAGTATTTTAGGAAACGAACTATTTTTCCGTAAACTTGTAACTTTGCAGTATTTACTCAATATTCAAGGATTTTACTGAGTATTTAGTGTATGGTAAACTCGAGTACAATAGACTGTTTGTCTTTTATGTTATTCACTGTGATAAGACGAATAAGCATGTCGCCACATTTACCATTCTTTCTTGAAGGAGAAGTCGTAAAAGGCTTTGGAAGAGGCTCTAAAGATTTGGGATGTCCGACAGGTAATAAAAAAAATTAATACGACTTTTGTACTTTATTACCTTGAAGTCATTTGATACAACATGGTTAATTTCAATTCTTGTATATTTTGTGAATTAAGTATCTGCTTATTTGTATTACCTTTAACCCGTGAGAAGGCGCGCCTCTGTTTGTTACATGGAGAGGCGCGCGCGAGCAAATTACTCACACTACTTTAAATGCTCATATTTCTGCTTTTAAAGTACTTAATTACTCATAATCGATTTATATGAATAAAACATGGTTTAATATGTAAGAAAATAAGTATTTTTGTTAAAAATATAAAACATAAATGCAACTTCTGAAAGCAATAACAAAACAACTCATTTTTATTTTCTAATTTTGACAGTTTTCATATAAATCACGATAAAAAAAACTTTCATATCAAAAACTTAAAAAATGACTCTTTCATGGTGATCTGGACAAGTGTGCCTCTCGAAACACAATAAACACATATATGTGATATGTTTGGTGCAGAGTAATTACTTGCACAAAGTGCAAGCTTTTTTTGACCATCTATTCCTACGTCTAGGACATAAATGTATAGATCAGAATCCACTTGGCCTAGACTCTGAAATAGGTCTAGGAGCCTTCGATTACAAGAAAGAAGAAAAAAAGAAGAATATTCGCATCTAATGCCACCATCACCAGAATCCTCTTCCAGCCACGAACAAATTTGTGCTTGACGTCGGTCGGCCATTTTCCATGTGTTTTGTAGCTAAAAACAATTTTTATAATTATTAAAATATTACTATAGAGTATTTACGTAATATTAACCCATTTAATATAAATAAATAACATAATATAATCTAGAAAATACAATTATACCTTTTTATTTGCAAAAAATAAATACTTACACGGACGGGCGCGTGATGAGCAAATTACCGCACAATGGTACGCGGCCTCCACAAACACTTAATTGCGTGATCGCCACAGCACTGATCGGCACGAAATTTGCGTCATAAGGAAGGGGATGAATAGTTAGGAAGGTACCTAGGAGCTTGAGACGTTAGGGCGTCGGTATCACCAAAAAATTTTGCTTTAAATTTTTGTGTGAGTGAATTGCTCATAGCGCGCCTTCTCACGGGTTAATTGCATCAGCTAATCGGTGTTCATTTAAGAAGGGAAGTGAAACTTAAACTATTTTCTCGTTACTTTTGATGTTAAGCTAAATTAATATTTTTCTCTTAGTTCAGTCTTAGTTATATGTATACTTACTATTTCAAGTTTTTAGCTGATACTAGATTTTTAAAGTTTTGTATAAGCAAGTTTTATAATTATGTTACACATTCTGACTGCCTCCTTTTCTAGATATAGGGCTCACCAAATGCCTAGATTGGGTATAAAAAATACTAATGTGCCCATAAGCAAAGTTATTTTGGTTTGAAAATTGTCTAGAAATATTTATTAATTAATTTTAAATACATTTAAGTAACTATTTTTTTACATATTATTCCACAGCAAACTACCCCTTGGAAGTAGTGCAATCCTTGCCCAATGACTTGGAGCCTGGAGTGTACTATGGCTGGGCACAAATAGACAAGAGTGAAATCTACAAAATGGTTGCAAACATCGGATGGTGCCCATTTTACCAAAACAAGCAAATGTCTGTAGTAAGTATATTTTAATGTGTCAAGTCTCTATAATATAATGCACACCCACATTTTCAAACTAATAGCAAACACCAACAATTGGAGAGGATATGAGGAATTAAATGATAATATAAAGTAGTGTTTGACTGCAATCTCACTGGATGGTAAGCAGTGATGCAATTGTTGGTGGTGAAGTGCACTAGTTTATTAAGAGCCTATTTACTCTATAACTCTAGTCTTAAAGACACTTAAAGTATAATCTTTAACCATTATTTTATTTTATTATAGGGACTGGAAAATTACTACTATAAATTGACTCATTGATAGATTTTAGTAAGATAACAAATCATACTAAAAATCTAAATAACTAATAATACTGAATTAGGTATAATGTCTTATATAAAGTTTATATTTAATGTCTCTTCCATAGATATATAGTTTCATCACAGAACTGCTAAATATATTTTATTTCACCCAGTATCAGATATGTAGAACTGATAAAATATTATTTAGTTAAAATTGTAGGCACTAATTTATTATGTAAGGCAAAATTTTGCAAACTCATCTGTTATCTCTGTATTTAAAATATTATTTGCATTTCTGATCATAATGTGTTATTTATTCAGCTTTTTGAAACTTGTTAATTTATCAAGGACATACCTACGGATTCTACGGAATTAAGTTCTGTTTTATATTCATAGATAAGAGTTAAACTATGTTAATTAAGCATTACAACTAGTTCTATTGGTTTTACAAGTTATCAGTCAGTGACTGCTTATCTTCTTAGTTTTGAAATGCAATGATATGATTGCTTGTAAATGTTCTAGTGACACAATACTAGGTATGCATGTTTATTTTATAAATAGTTCAAAGATAAGTATATAGTAAAAAGCAGGTATATGCTTGATAATCAAACATAATCTATTTTAAATTAAAACTCATATCAAATTCATGTACTGGGCCATGGGGTTTGTGAAAATGAACCCCTGTGGTCCTGGAACTAAGGCAAAGAAGGTACAACGGAGTAGATTTTAGTCAGTAAGAGTTTGACACTCCCTTCTGCTCTGCTCAAAAGCGGGAGAAGTCTTTTTGATGAATTCCCACCTAAAACAATATCCAATTAATGACCAGGTTTGGTAAGATAAACTCTAATTTCCACTGGTTAGATAAAAATATTATAGTTTAGGTATACTTAATGATAACTACTTATTAAGTCACGTAAATCTCGTGTCTAAAGTCTACTGTTCTTTTGTCATAAAAACAAAGGCCAACAAATTTCAGCATGCCACAGCCTTATCTAGACATTATATCCAAAAATCACTATCCAACATTTTATAATGTTCTTATTTCTTATCTGGTTATTATATTACTTAATTAAGTACTCAATAAATCATTCTTTTTGTATGTTTGTAACACCAAACCTCCTCCTTAGCACCTAACCAAACGAAGTTTTTACTCTTTTCTATCTAACCTAATTTATCCCACTCCTGGGCATTACTGGGCAAGGGCCTTCCTTTCCCTTCCACCCACCCTGGACACCTCTTTTTTTTTGGAAGGGGTTTCATCAGAATGACTTTTCCCGCTCTTGGGCGGAGCGGGAGGGCGTGTCAGACTCTTACTGACTAAACCCCACCCCGTTCCTTCGATCAGGGGGACACGGTGAGCACCCTGGACACCTCTGTCTTTACGGTAGGAGTCGAGCTCGCCCCGCCCTTTTTGGCTTTATGCCGCTATGCAGTGGTAGTTTTGCTCATTTCTCACTTGGTATGTTTGGCTTACAATCCCGCTTAAGTTTAGCGCCCTTCTGAGTAACGCTTATAATTCTTGTATTAGGTTGTAGCGTTTTTCCTTACATGATCCGAAACTGGACCCTCAGGAGTCAGGATACTGCACAGAGTTTTTTTTACCCAGGTGTGCAATAGGTAAAATAAACTTTGAGCCGACCATCAACTACATAACGAGACTCCTCCGTGTTTCGGGAACACTTCACCTCGTGTCATTCGAAGATGTGTGACGTTAAGAAATAGTCACGAAAGAAAAAAATCTGACACCATTTTGCCTAGATGTTATGGGTTATGAGGGTTGGGGTCAGATTATACTTAATGAATACAGGTTACCAGTTGCACCCGGTTAGACTGCAAGTCGACCCTAACATCCTTAAAAAAGGCAATGCCAATAGATATATAAGTAATTACGAGTAGGTAAACTACAACAAAAGGCAACAGCACGCAATTTCGTCCGCATCAAGTTCGTAAAACTGTGCATAAATGTAGGTAATTATGTTCAAACCTTTCGAAGACGTATCCCGTAGTTTGAAATCCCGTTCTCGAGGGAAAATAAAAAGCAGGTAGGTACCCTAAGTTACTCCATAAAACATCAGCTATCGGAGTATAGGTCAGTGAAAATCCCGTCAAATTCGGTTCAGCCCTTTCGGAGGTTAAAAATTGCAGTCAGCAAAAAAATACTGAAATACCAACAAAAAGTTGTTTGTTTTGTTGGTATTTAGGTATGTTTATCTATCTTATTTCATATATGAAGCCTACTGGGTCCTGGGTTGATGAAAGAGAACCCCGGGACCCTGGAATTAGGGCAAAGAAGAAACTGGAGTGGGTTTTAGTTTGCCGCTCCGCCCAGAGCGGGAGAAGTCATTTTGATAATAACCTTTAAAAAAGTCCTATTTTATTTACGGATAAAAAGTGGGACTAATTATGTAATGAGTACTAGCCGATTACTAGACATGACAGAAGTCGTCAAAACCTTATCTTCATTTTGCAAAGTTAGGTAACGTGCCTGCACTGTATCCAAAACTGCTATTATCAAACGTGTTTTAAAGCGGAAATAGTTTCTATATCCGCTTTAATATCTCTAAATCTATATTTGTATCTATTGTTTCATTAGTTTCTATAATTACCTATCATTAACCCAATTCATTTGAGTTTGGCGCCACGTCCTCTGCATGTATTAGTCACCGGTCCTTTACTCGTACCTATTAGCTTTATAATAAATTATAACATTCATACTCGGAACTGTTATCGCGACTTTGCCAATTCCTTTGAAACGCACTCCCAGATAAAAATGACAATGTTGTAATTTTCCATGTCCACAACTTTATGCCACTTTCCGACTTCTTAATAAGTTATTACTTATTGAACTACAAGAATAGCTTATTGTCCCGGGAGGAAACCTTGTCCTTGGGACAATTTTCTACTTTCACGCGGGCAGTTGCTAGTTCTCATAATAAATCTAATTAAAAAAAATATATATAAGTATACAATTTCTAGTAAAAATATGTTAGTAAGTTTATGCAGTGGCTCAGCGATTAGCATCCGTTCCTTTTACGATACGGGTCGCGAGTTTGAATTCCGTATAGGAAATAGAGGGGCGAATTTTTATCAAACGATCAAGAATCTAACGCTGGTTTATTTCGAATCTGATTGATTAGGTATGTTTAAAAGCTTTTTATTTATAAAAGAAAGACCCTATTTTCGATACCTAATCAATATTTTGTCGAAGTCTTGTGGTGCTTCAGTTATGTGTCGCCATCTATAGGTAATTTTTGGTATGAAAACTAACAACCCCATGTGATCGTTAGTGAGGGAGGTTACTGGAGAAATCCTAGAAATTTGTCGTCCCCATGCACCTATCTCACAAGCACTATCTCGCTCTAAGCTCATATTTTATTGTCCATAGGAAAACTTCCACTATCACTTAAGTAACAGTCAGCGTTCTTTATTAAACCTTGGAACATGATAAGTCAATATTGAGAATTGATCACATAATAGTACTCTTGAACGGAAACAGACATGCTTGTAAATCTGATGTCCCTTGCTGGGTGAACGCCCTTCCCCTCGATTTTATCCATTTCTCACGTTTCTATTACTTACAATTCGTCCACTATAAGTTGGCGAGTGTGAAGTTAGGCTAAAAAATAAATGCCAATAACTGTTTTTAACAGCAATAAGAACTGGAAATTGCATTAATTTTTTTAAAACCTTTATTTTTGTACTATATTTCAAGCGCCAAAATTCGCAGAGCCTAACTTCACACTCGCCAACTTATAGTGGACGAACTGTAAGTAGGTACCAATTCTTTCTTAGTCATTCCATAAGTCTATCGTTTGCTTTACTCTGGTAACTCTGCTGTATCAAAGTCAGTAAGAAAAAATAATAAAAATGTACCTAACCGGAAAAATACAAAATAGCTAATGGCTTCTGTTATGAAACTTTACAGTAACCTCTATTATTAGTATCTTTTTACTGTTACTGTAAAAAGATCACAAACCACCAGATTTCTGAAAAGTGTCTCTTCACACTCTAGCCTGTAAACCTGTCAAAATTCGCTGCTAAAGTAGGGTTTGAGACATTACTATTCAATTCGGAAATCTGTTCTAAATAAATTGCTTGAAAGAGCCGACCGTGACCTTTCTCAACCTATTCAATATTTTCCCTTGTAGTAGGTTAACAGCAACTTGTTTCTTCCGAACACGTGTCTGCATAGTGGCTCATTCATGTGCTCGCTGGCGGGTTGTTCCTTGTAAAATTGTAGCAGAAAATTTTCTACATATTTCACGAAGCAATTGGGGTTGTTCTTGGGTATGTGTGTACTCACGCACATTGATTCTGTGCGTAAGCTATTTTCTACGGCTCTGAGCTAAAACACGCAGAAAATAAACCAGTATCAGTGAACCTACACACGCCAAGGCCTTGCTGAGTTTGATGTAATAGAACTGTTTGCTGTGTTCTGATACCACCACATTTTCCCGGTTCTATAGTTTTAGGGTTTGCTAGTTTAGAAACCTACACATTAAATTTTAAATTAATGGAAATTTAATCTAACTAAATAAAATTTTAATTAGGATTTTCACTTTGATACCTAGGCATATAATAGTATTTTCGTTGTCTAACAAAGCATTGATTTATTACAATTACCTACATTGTTGAATAAAAAGGATTAATTAAATGTTAAATAACATGACAATACAGTTCTAAATTTTATTATTGTATTCCCTATTTGACAGTATGTATTTGTTTTTGTGTAACACGACTTGCCAATATTTCAATGATTCACTCAATTTGTGTCTTTTCCAGGAAACCCATGTGATGCACAAGTTTGACAATGACTTTTATGGGTCAAATCTAAAAGTGAGTTTAGTTGGATATCTGCGAGGCGAGAAGAATTTTAAGTCTTTAGATGACTTAATAGAAGCCATCAAACAAGATATAAAGAACGCAGAAGAAGCCTTGGAGTTGCCTCAAGCACAACTAGTAAAGACTCATACTTTCTTTGTAAATAATATACAACTTTAGCAGATTATTCATTTTGTAGACCATTTTCTGTAGTATGTAAATACTACAAGCTGTTATGAATTTATATTGACTTTGTTAATTATTCAATCCCAATTATGAATTGTTATTTTTATCGAATTATCTAGTTTTAATTTTCCACTGTCAGGTTTATTAAGTTGGTTAAAATCCAAAATAATATCTATTAGAACCATAGGAGCTGTATTATAATTATGGCTGTCTGTACCTGCTGACATATTTACTTGCTCATAATGTAAATGTTTCCATTTTCTTTTAAGTTTGCATATAGCTTGCAATAGAATGTTATCACTATCATAAAAAAATAAACATTATAATATTAAAATATAATGAGGGATATTCCTTGACTATGTGATATTTTTGGAAATATGTGCAATGAAGTTAGTTATAAGAAAATAAACATATTTACAATAAAGTTACATTTATTTTAAAGAATCAAACACAACATTCCCTTCGAAAAAGCCTTTTATTGGTAGTGCTTGTCTGGATCCATTTTAACAAAGTTTTTGCAAAATTTCTCACCTTTTCACATTGGAAATAAAAGAATCTTAAATTAATCGGGCTCTCTCTCCAGGATAATTAATGTTGTTTTCTCCTAAATGAACATCCTGAAACAGAAAAATTTTGTGTTAGTAAACCAGAAAGAATAATTTTCAACATTTTTTCCAATAGAAACTAGTGGTCCAAGTATCACCACAAGAAACAATGACTGAAATCTACGAGATAAAAACAACTACAGTGGTCACTGAACCTTATCGCTTGAAACTTACTTTCAATACAAATATTTAATAAATATGTATGTCACAGAACAACAAAACAAAAATATAGGCATATTTATCTATAAATAGATAAGAGCAGCAACAAAGAACTCAAATTATTGCACAATAGGTGCAATGTAAATAAATCTGCACGATTGCACAATTTACATTAGGCAATTGAAATCATTGCAATAATAAATTGAATTTATGCCACAGGACTATTAGGGGCACACATATTTGGACAACCTTCCTTGCAGCTTATGAATTATTTGAAGATCTTAGATAAGGATCTCATAAACATATAGACATACGTAAACATGTTTACATAATAATCTGACATAGATGATAATTATGGGGGGTGGGGGTGATCTTGGGATGATACCTAATACAATGTATGAAAGAGAACATAAAACACTTCTGCAGATTAATTGGGATATGGGCAGAAGAATGATGGTAAAGTAAATTTGTTCAGTTCGGAGTTTTGCACAACATTATACCATTAGTGAAACATTACCGCAGAGTAAACAAATCAAACACAGATTAAAAGCTTTGTTAAGAACTGTTACTATTAGGGTACAATAAAGTTTATTCTTTTCTATCAATGATTGAAACGCAAATATCTAGGAAGCATCAATGAATCCATGGCATTAAATGTTCTTTGCTATGGCCTTTTATAATAATTTGTTACAGAATGTACTTCAAAAAGTATATTTTACAATAATAAATGATTTTTGCATAAAGCTTTTTCTAAAGCTCATCATTGATAAGAGTAATCCAGTAAAAGTATTTCTACAAATGCTGTAATGAATTGGCGCACTCATTGTTTTGTGTACCAAACATTAATTTGTATCGAGTCATAGGGGGTTGAAACTTATAGAACTAAGTTTTAAAATGTGGTGTAATAATAATAACAGTTTCAAAACTGACAAGTTTTATGACATGGGGAACTCTTGAACTTTGAAATGAGTATGGTATTAAATGTAAAGCTTCTTACCCTCCGTTAATCTAGCGCGACCACCGGTGGGCTGGCAAAGGATCGTCGAGCAACCTGCGCATACGACTACCCTTTGCGCGTGACTGAAAACAGTTGTGATTTTGTAGCAGCCAGGGCACTTGACATCCATGAAGTATGAGTTCGGATGTGGCACCAGCCTCTTCAACTTGTGTTTCCTTTTCTCCGACGCGGGAGAAGGATGCAGTAAATCAATTGCGAGCTGAAATCAACACGCACATTTAGGTTATTTGGTCACTTCGCAGTATATCAATTATGTGGATATAGGAACTTTTCGAGCACTGATTGATCGCTAATAAACTCATTTCGTTTAAAACTATGAAACAATTGGTTAAATCTTCAAGTTTTTTGTTAGTTAGTCTTCTGACATGTCAGGTACTGCCATGTGTATCCGCTTGTTTGGTCGAGGCAGAGTTTCCATTTTGACGATGTAAGACACCATTATAAACTACCGAAAATATCAGAAAACAATAACGAACACGTAAAACTTATGATATCATTGAACACAACGTGATAATTTACTCAGATAAATAAAAATACACACCGGCATGGTTACAGCTTTGATGCAGAACCGGAAAAGGAAAGGCTGCCAATTGCCAACGACAAGGAAAAATATATTTTATAACCATAGGCTAAAAGATAAGAGTGCGTTCATAAAGCGTCTCATATTCGTTGCGTTCATGAACTGAAGACTAACAACTTTTCAGTAATTGAACGTTTTTGTTTGTTATTTACTTGGTATTTTCTAATAATGTAGACAAGTTTTACCAAATTATTATGAAAAATAAACTAGAAGATTTTTTTCTAGTGACCAGCTACGCAGACGAAATTATGGTCATCTATACTTCTATACTAATATTATAAAGAGGTAAAAGTAAGTTTGTATGTTTGTAAGTTTGTATGTAGGGGGTAATCTCTGGAACTACTGGTCCGATTTGAAAAATTCTTTTAGTGTTAGATAGCCCATTTATCGAGGAATGCTATAGGCTATATACCATCACGCTACGACCCACGGGAGCGGAGCAGTAACGAAAAATGCGGGTGAAACCGCAGGGGTCAGCTAGTCATAAATAAAACCTGAGATTGACTCGTAAATGTGACGATTGTCTTAACTGTAGACAGTCATAATTTCATAACGTGCTGCTGTTAGAGCTCAGTCGGACTGAAAATATCTGTTGACCGTTTCATCACGTCTAAAAAGTTAATTATCTAAACTCGGATTTAAAAAGCATTGATCTCTGGTCGCTGATAATTCTTTAGTTAGATAGTCTATGGCGAGGAAAGTGTCATTTTGATAAAGTGACAACAGAAAGCTAACCTCCGAAACTGTGTATTTGCGTTTGCTAAAAGTACACGCACAACTAATTTATTACAAAAAAGCATAATTATCTACATATTCCAAAGCTCTAAGTTCAGGGAAAAACTTATTTGTGCTCCTTTCTTCTTCTGTTATAATGGCTGATGAAGAATACGAAGCAGAAGACGCGGGAGCAGACTATGACGATATCGCTGAGGATGACAACGATATTGAGGAGACAGAGGAACAAGAGGAGGAAGGGTACAACGTGCAGTGTCTCGCGCCCGGTCAGGCAGGCGGAGGAGTCGAGAAGTCTAAGCGCATCACTACACGATACATGACCAAGTACGAGCGGGCGAGAGTTCTCGGTAAGGTTATGTTGTTAGATCTGGTACACAACGTATTTTTGCTCACCCATTGAGTTAATTGATGTGATTCTCACAAGTATTTTATTTTAATAAGTACAGTACAGACTATACACTAAGGAAATCAATCAAATACAGTAGGTACATATCATTATCAGAAGTCCAATTATTACTGTACACAGTATTCAATGTTTAATGTTTCAGTAGTGACAGTAATGGTGAAGTAATATATAGAAGTATCATCGTAATAAGTATTGTCAACTCTTAATCATTTATCATAAAAAAAAACAGATCCCAAATGCAAAATCTATATCATATTTGTTGTTTACATGACTGATTATTTTTCTGTCATTTCAGGTACAAGAGCATTGCAAATAGCCATGTGTGCCCCAGTGATGGTAGAGCTGGAAGGTGAAACAGACCCTCTACAGATAGCAATGAAGGAACTAAAGCACGGCAAGATCCCGATCATAATCAGAAGATACCTCCCCGACCATTCCTATGAAGACTGGAGTATAGACGAACTTATAATCATAGATCATTAGCAAGATTAGAACTGCAGTTTGTTTTAGTAATTTTTTTATTGATCTTTCATCAAATTTATAAAAAGGGCATAAGGATAATTTATTATAGTTTACTAGTAGTCCCCTTTTGGATTCACCTGTATCTTTGATTAGTACTCAGCTCTTTTAGGTTGTAATATGATGTTATATAGCCTATAGGCCTTCTACATATCAAATATTAAAAAAAAAACAATTCAAACAGTAGTTCCTGAGATTTGTGAGTTCAACCAAAATAACACTCATCGTGTTTATAATATTGGTACAGATTTGAATCAGTCTGATTGCATCCAGTCTTCATAACCATACAGATCTATTAGTGTAATGAAATTTTAAACTCATTGGTTGAAATGCATTCTGACTAATTTACACAGTAAACTTACTTTGTATTATTGAAATATAGTTACTGCTCTTTTACGACATACATTCATTGTAGAAATAAGTATTCATAAAGTTCTATTGCATTGATTTATCTTCACACATTCATACATTATGGATGTCATATTATTGTAAGTAAATAGTCATAAGAAATAAATTAAGATTTTATAATTATTTTGAGTTTTTTTGCCTCAAAGTGAAAGCTTACCTACCCTGTTTCGCCAACTACTTTCTGTTGACCTACAATCCTAAAAGGCAAGCAGCAAGGTCTCTATAGTGCATAAGTATAAGAACATGTCTAAAAACAGTTTTGCAGTTATATCACAATATAATTATTACTTGCGATGCGAATAAAAAAATTGACCTCCCCATACAAACTGTCCGATAAAATTTATAATTTTGTATGGTGAGGCTGAAATTTTTTTTCGTTTCCTGAAAAAATAAATTGTGGGAGGATGTTCAGATTCGTCTACTGAGTAAGCCCTTAAAGTTTGTGGAGGGCTGTCCCTTACACCCAGTATTGTTCTATAACATGTATCTATATCCTTATAGTGTTGTACCTTTGCTGGACATTACTTTTGACATCATTCAGAGGAAAAAAGGGTGAACCTTGGGGAACTCCGAACTCTGACTAGGTTCTAAAAATTAGGAACTAAAAATGGTTTTTCATATAGAGAGTCAAGGAAGATTGATGACCGGTTTTCGGTCTAGGCAGCGCCATTTTGGGTCAACGAACTTGAATATTGTATTATTATTATTATACCTTGAGGTGATCTTAGTCAGTGCAATAACTGGAGAGGTATTACGCTGCTCTCAATTCCCTCAAAGGTATTTTGCAAGATCATCCTGGATAGGTTGTCAAAGGCCGTAGATCCTCTCCTACGCGAGGAACAGGCTGGTTTCCGCCCTGGCCATTCATGCACCGACCAGATCAACACTCTCTGTATCATACTCGAGCAGGCATCAGAATGGCAGAGGGAGATTTATCTAACTTTTGTTGACTTCGAAAAAGCCTTTGATACGCTGAAGTGGTCCAGGATCTGGTCTCGCTTGCTGAGCATTGGAGTACCACCCAAAATTGTTCGTCTTCTGGAGGCTATCTACAAGAAGTACCTATTCTTGTAAGATAACGCACGACGGCCTCATCTCTGATGACATTGCGGTGCACGCTGGTGTCCGCCAGGGCTGCCTACTTTCGCCGCTTCTTTTTCTTGTGGTTCTTGACGGAATAATGCTCCGTATCTCCGACAACAAGCGCCGCGGAATAGAGTGGGGATTCTCCAACGTCTTGGAGGACCTAGATTACGCCGATGACCTTTGCCTCTTGAGTCATACCCACTCCGACATGCAGGCTAAGTTGGAGGCTGCAAGATCTGGCCTTAAAATTAACATCTGGAAGACGCAAGAGCTGCGAACTGGTGTGAAGAATCCCTCACCGTTGATGCTGAACTCAGAAGTAGGTAGTTTTTTTTTTTTTTTTGATGCTGAACTCAGAAGTAGTGGAACGCGTACACAATTTTACCTACCTAGGAAGCGTCGTGATAGCAACCTTCGCGCAGCTAAGACAAAACTCAAGATCTTCGGGTCCAATGTTAAACCTGTACAGCTCTACGGGTGCGAAACGTGGAAGGTTACGAAAGATATCTCACGCCAGATCCAAGTTTTCGTCAACCGCTGTCTCCGTCGCATTCTCGGAATTTACTGGCCCGAGACTATATCTAACATAGAGCTGTTAGAAAAATGCCACGAGAGCCCGATCGACCACCAGATCAAGTGTCGCAAGTGGAGATGGATTGGCCACACGCTCCGAAGAGATTCCGATCACATACCCAAACAAGCGTTGGACTGGAACCCCCAAGGAAAAAGAAAGCGTGGCCGTCCCCGCCAAACTTGGCGTCGCACCGTATTGGCAGAAGCGGCGAGCAACAGAATGACGTGGAGTGAGGTGAAGCGGGAAGCTCAAGACCGTTCGCGTGGAAGATTACTGTGGACGCCCTTTGCCCCATCTAGGGGACATAGGACATTAAGTCAAGTTAAGTCAAGACCTTGAGATTCCGAGACAAAGAGTATGAAATTCATGTAAGGACCAAGACTGCGCCCTTGTAGAACTCCTATTGTGATAAATCGACATCCGATAGAAGTGTGTTTTGGTGGACTGTTTTTTGGTGTCTGGTGTTATCGAAACCTAATTTTAATACTACTAATGACTTGATTTCAAATTATTCACTAATAGACTGCAATTTTAAAAAATAAGAGCCAAATTATAGCCACATGACTATTACCCGTAAAACTAGAAATACTTACTGGACTATGAAGTTTGATCACTAATGGGCCTAGGCTAGCGCCTTGTAGTATTGAGTGGAATTTCCACAATGATAACTACTTTCCATAGCACTACCTATTTTATTTATGTACTTACCCATAAATAACAATTTGTTCGACAAAGCGCCCAGACTGGCAATGTGGGACTTCCACTGCGACTACTGTCACTTGAACACTATTAGATATACACTACGTACCTAATATAATTGACGATATTTTTTATAGCCTAGAGATAGTATCGGGCTATTGTAAACACTTGCAAGTAGGTTTCGCACTACCGGCTGAACGAAGGAAAAGCATACAAGGCATTCGATTTTCGACATCCATTTTACGATTGTCAAATATGGGTAGAATGCTGTATAGTGCTATTTTAGAAGTAAAGTAGGACTATTTTAGAAGGCAAACGATCCAAGCAGGGGGTCTCCTGAGGACAAACGCAAAACGAACTGATCACCTGTGATTTCGAACTTCATGAAGCCCAATTCACTTTCCTCCCAAACGTGAATTCCAGTTGCCTATTTGGAGTTGCAGTAAACCCAATTTGGCGAAACAGGGTACCTACCCTGTTGATCATCGATTCCTATAAGACCCGAAATGACCGTCCATCTACACACTTGACGGTGTGAAAACTGTCTCTGATGCCGCAATAAATATGGTCACTGGGCCCAAACGAATGGACAGTCCTCAAGTCTGGTGGAATTTCTTATAAGTTATTTTAAATAGTGATCTACGCTTTGGAACGTGCAACTAGCTTTACTTTATGGACTGACTGACCTTAACATTTCTAAAGTGTCTATAAACTGTGAGTTTGTTTTACGTTAACTCGATCGACACGGTTATGACGTTAGGAGCTCCGATTGGCGCTCTTGACTCTTAACGAACAAAGAGCCAAACGAAAAAAAAACACTTTCTACTAAGCTTGAAAAGCCCGAAAGCCTCAATGCATAACGTAAAAGCGTCCACTTTGAAAAGTCGGAGGCACTTGTACCTACAGGAAGGCTGCTTGTTGGCATTTTATGGCATAAAAAGAAAAAAACAATTAGGAAGGTATTAGTGCGTCTCTTTTTAAGATGGGAAATCATCAGAATGACTTCTCCCGCTCTTGGGCGGAGCGGAATGTCAGACTTCGACTGACTAAAATTCACTCCTGTTCCTTCTTTGCCTTAATTCCAGGGTCCAGGGGTTCTTTTTCGTTCAACCCAGGGAAGGTACTAGTACCTGATTCAACGATTACAGCCCGTTAAAATACTTAACAAAAGTTCCATCGCTATTGTCACTTCTGTGGTTGAATTTAACCACTCAGTAAGTTTCGTATAATTGCCTCCTGAAATCTTCTGCAGATTCAAAACTGCACCTTGTACCTATAATGGGTCTAGCCTCAGACTTTTCATTATAAAGAATATAATTTTGTTTGATACGTTCCTAGTACGCTAATGGCATGTTATACAGTGTAGTGATCAGACAGTGTTTCGGAGTTTTACTAACGAAGGAAGGCAGAATGTGACTATAGCAGGCGTCAGATAAATCTGGAATAAAGTCGTCTCATGGAGGTTGAATAAGTCCATGAGTACAGTACATATACCTCGGCCAAATAGTCTCTTTCCAGGCGAAGCAAGATAAAGAAGTTGCTAGATGGACCGAGAACGCCTGTAAGAATAATGAAGAAAACAAAAGACACTGCAAATAGTTTCTGTATTATGATGTTAGACATGTGACGCTACCGACCGTTACGTTGATTTATAGCAAAGTCTAAAGAATAATGATAAAGACGATTAGTTAAATACCAGGCGTTTTATTTCTTTTGGTGCAATCCCAATAGATGTCATTCGTTTTGATGTAATAACATATGTTTGGCAATCGATAACATTGCCACTTGTGCCAGGTATGTATGAGTAGGTATTTATTGCCCTAGATATTGGTAGCGGTCGCATCCCGTAATAAATTCATAGTGGCGCTACGCTAAACATATGATCGGTTTATGAGTATCTGGGCTTGTTCACTCGGTTAACATTTCATCTATGTTATAATTTATGTGCCAAGTAATTTCTGCTCATACATATTTGGCCTCAAAACCACTAAAGAAAAAAAATGGATTGAATATGGGCCCGTAAAATGAAAGAAGAGTCCGCGTGACACAAGACGGAATCGAAGAAGAAAATGGTTTTGCACCGACTCTACATTGGACAAGGGCAGACAGATGATGTATTGGTCCCAAATCCATGCACGGCTTGGTTTTGTTAGATGTATCTATCAACTAAAACTCAAAACACCGCTACCGTATACACTATTCAGTAGATACCTACTCTGTGTAAGAAACTATAACTAGATTGACCCTTTCTTTTTCCATGGATGCAGACGCAGTGCTTTTCTAGGGTGCGAAAAAGTGGAAACTATAAGTAGGTATCTCTAGTTACTTGCACGGAAAGCTTGGAAGACCTGGGTGTCATACGTCTCCTTTCGTAACATAAATCTGAAAACATTTAGCTTCCAAGTAAAATATCCGTCTTTCCTCGTAAAACGTGAGTAGGTACACATACCTAAATGCGTTGTTATGACACCTACGGTACAAGGACTATCTGTAAATAGCTGCACATGAAAACTATATTTGCGTAGGCACTGGCTTTGAGGGTGTCACTGCACCAAGTGCAGTAATTTCGAAAACGACATGCTGATGTATTGAAGCGGCCGCTCACACCAGCAGCAGGCAGGTCTCCTGCCAACAGATCTTGTATGACGACAAGTATTAATGCTTCGTGAACGCTACTCCAACATCTCGCTTGTCTTATTACGTTATCCAAAGCCATTTGGCGCGTTCCTATTATATTTATTATCTAATCTTGGACGAAATTAAACCACAATTAAAGTGGCGAGACGTCATGGAAGACGGGGACAGTTTCTCTAAAATACGTGGACTAGCCTTGAAAAACATGTGGTTACAAATAAGAAATGTCTAGTCAGCTCTGGATTTGTAGCTTTCGTTAGAACAGAATGCCGAATCTAATGAGAATTCAAGGGTCTTTTATTATGAGGTAGACGTGGTTTAACACCTGCTTCTAACTGGTGATAAATGTGCTGTGCTGACTCATACTCTACAGAACTTCATTTGAAAAGACAAGTAATTCGTTATAATAAATCAGTCTCTCATTCTTAAGAGTTTGTTTCTTTTAGGCTCGTTATGATAGTCAAGACGTAACGTGTAATAGAATAACTGTTGGTTAGAATAATATATAAAACACGTGGATTATAAACAAAATAAGCTTTATTGAGGCGTCCAGGTTGTGATGTGAAGCAGGTTGGTGGCGGGCTGCGGACGCCGTGGGCTGCGCTTGGCACGCGCACCGCGCTGAATATCGCTGAAAGCTCCGGCGCGGGGAGAGCCTCGCGCTCTCGCCAGTACCCCTCCGACCAGCGATGCTGTGCTGTCTCCGGAAATAGAGTACGTCCGTCGTCTTTACGTGCAGTGTCGCGTACCGTGAGCCGCTGCAGCCAACATTTTAGCCATTGAATCGCGGTTAATAATAGAGTTGTCGTTCATTAATTTATTGCTTTCGTATAACATTTATTTGACTTGATCTCTCGGTGCGATCAGCTCTAACCGCGATTTAATGGCTACGGGTTTGACCCGAGTTGCATTCCTGAGGGGATGCGAGTCGTGTTGAGCCAACGTATTAAGTGGATTCGCTCATTTAGTGTAGATGTGTACAACGTCTTTAGATCGGCCGACCAGGTGCGCGAGTGTGTGTGCAAATGACTGATAGCCCAGCGTAGCGGGCTTAACTTGAACAACATGTGGAGCAAAGGATTGACGCCATGGAGGATACTGTTGTGCATGTTGTTGGTGGCGTCGGCGTGCGCCGCGGCGGTGCGAGGTGAGTCCAGGCGGCGCGCGAGCTCGCCGAGTGGGGGCCGGCGGCACTTCTTCGCTCCCACTCTGCGTCACTACATCGTTGCTATTTTCGGCGTAACTTGCGCTGAAATTATGTAAAAAGCTCACGTATGTGCTCTATTTTTGGCGATAACCTTAGGTGAAGTTTTGTATGACAAAATGATCTAGTGACCGAGATATTAACAGGTTTTTTCTATTCTCTATGTTTATCAGACAGAGTTGAGTGAAGGTAGAGCGCCGGCCGCCTCGCTACATCGCAAAGCTAGATACGTAAATAGAAATACAGGGATTTGTCGTTGTGCGTCGCCATCTTGTGAAAAACGATAGGATCGTGACGACATTATAAAAGTATGACATGGATCTAGGTCACGTCATAACTGCATGTTGCCCTTCATCATTAGCGTGAGACTGAGGGTTAAGAACTAAGTCTCTCTTTAATTCACATTTGTGGGCAGTAAACCAGTATTTGGTTGGCGTCCAACTAGATCACCTAGACTGTAGCCGTTAAATTGTTCGGCAGCGTAGTGGTAAACACATTTCTTTGCTATTCAAATTCGGCACAAGATGATTTATTGAGGAAAATAGGCCCAACTGTGGACTAAAAACGAGGAAATGTGCCTAACACAGAAAAAACTCATATAACCATAGATGTGGGTAGTTGTAGAAAATTTGGACATGCTAAGAGGAGACATCATGGTTAGAAGCAGCAGTGTGCTATATCTACAGGGACTATACGTAGAGATTGTCAGCTCTACAAGTAAGTCAATGTCAGGCAGCATAGCATGCAACATAAAACACAAACAGTTCTACTCAGTAGAGCGACGCTCCAAGGCCGGCAATAAACCGTCGGTGAAAATACTACACATGAGGAAATCCAAGATCACACAAAAATATTTCGGATCTCTCATTTCCTGCGTTGAGTTCCTTCATAAATGTTATAATTATACATGTAGATGAAGGGCCCCCAAAATATTAGTAAAATGGTAAGTAGATAAAATACAGGTATCTAGAGCTTCCAAAAAGTTTAACGGTTTTAACCTTCACATGGGACTTTAATCTGAAGGTTAACTGTGAGCTTAACTTATATAGCATTAAAAACAATGTGATTAAATAAAGAAATTAATGTGATAGGATATAAATCTACTTACATAACTGTACCTAATCAATGTTTACTCAACGATAATGTTTTCTCTATCATTATAAAATCCAATGGATGTATCAAGTACTTAAAAGCTGGATTGCAAGAAGTTAATGTAAAAACAATTTATTAGAACAATCATAGGACAGAATAGGCTAATTAGAAGTAAATAGCTATCATAGTTTGGTAGCTATAGGTAGATGGGTAGTTAGAAGATGAGGAATGGAGGTGATTCACAATTTGACGTATCCACAGCTGGTAGGTAATGACGCAAGAGCACGTGATGATAAAATTATTATTTGATGATAAACTTATTGGTGGTCGCAAAACATTGAGTACTTAAACTATTAAAATGATTGACCACCATAACTATTCCGATGTCTCAGACTAAAGTAACAGAGACTGGATTTTAGAGTACCGAGTTCCAGGTTTTGAAGCGTTACTTCGGAGACGCTTATGAATAGCAGTAAAAAGGGAAAACCAGAGAAATGTAGTTTCCAAACAAAAATGTTGAAATGATTACTAGTCCAACAAATACAATCTATTCAGAAGCTGAAACGGATAAGTAAATACAAAATCTCGAATACGTTTTAGACGCAACGTGAATGTGCAAGGTTGATTCAATTTCTTCCTCTAATCTAGGGTAACGAAATGATGACCAGGGTATGGGTGCAAGTGAGTCTGTTCAAGCTGCAAATCTGTTTTCAACCAGTTAAAGAGGACAAATCATTTGAAAAACTTATATGGATGACATGATACAACTCCAAATAAAGATGAAGAATAAATTACAAGGCAATATTTTGCTCGATCTTTAAAATCTTTCCTACTTGATCGAACTATGGTTATTTTCATTTATTGAATGGACAGGTGTTTTCAAGGATAAGTATTTAAGGTAGTTAAACTTTATTTTACATAATTTTATAAATTATTTTCAGCTGACGACGAAATACCATCTGAGTCACAATGCCGGCCATACATCGAGAAAGCTCTTAAAGAGCTCGAGTCAGGAGATGTGGAACCAGGTAAAAGCATTTTAATTGCTTTTCACTAATTTACTACCTAGTTATTTGTAGTCAACGAATCCCCGGTACCTATAAAAGTTTTAAATCAGACTATTGTTTAAGAAGTTTTAAGACGACAATTTTAAAGTAGCTTATTCATTAAATATTTGGCGTAAAAACTAATTACATTTAAAATTAGTTAAACGGAAGAATTTGAATGAAATTTATTTAAGTCCCACCTATAAAACGGCAGGCAACTAAGAAATTACCACAGTAAATTTTCTCTCAAATTATCTATCTGCATTTCAACGCATATTAATTTCAAAGTTTGAAACATAACCAAATACACATCGGACAGAAAAGTAAACTCTAAATAATTTACTAATTTAGTTTAATGCTAGTCAGCATTAAACTAAAGACTACATGGTCGAAAAACCTTTATTTCAACATCCACACCTGCATTATCTGTTACTACAATGAAATGTTATCCAAGTAGATACTATAGTTAATGGTTTCAAAGTTATGGTGTGGGATCGACCAGCAGTCAGCTGCTATATGACAGAAACGGCAGCTTGGGATAGGCATGCTGCTGGATCTTGGCTTGCAATTAACTTATCATTCACTTGCCCTTATTCCATTATATTTGGAGTCGGCGCAAAGCGTTTCACCCCTTCATACTTCTCTACTAATCTTGATCTCAGAAGTCACCCTCTATCTATACATATCATCTTACACATGTACACACCCTCGATACTATTGTCCTCTTTTTCAAAACATCGATTTAATTAGAGGTTTACTTGCATTTAAAACGAACCTGATTACAGATTCCCAATTTTTAATATGTAATCAGATTCATCTGAAATATTTCATTTCACGCGTTCATGAATAGTTTTCATACTGTTACGATATACGTTTAACTTCGGAGTAAACGCTATTAAATGTGACCTCAGTGGAACCAGGAATAATCTCGGATTGACACAAGTTTGCTGGTGTTGAGATGTCGGATCTATTTTAATTGCGCGGACGTAGGCGCGTCATCGATATTAACGTCGTAGGCTAAATAATAGACGCCACTAGATCATGCAAATATTTTTTCTATTGTAATTATTCTTATTAATGTAGGTTAAGAGCACATAGTAAAAATGAAATCGATAGAGTTAGAGATTTAACATTAATAGAATACATTTCAATTTCATAATCCTACGACAGTATTTAAATATGTAGTTGGAATAAATCATTAAATAATAAAAACGCCAGACTGACTCCCGTTAATATTTATGATGGAGCATTGTAATACCTATTACTATATTAATGTGGGAAATAAAAGCACCGCACAGGTTTGTGATATGTAGAATTATTAACAAAGTTATTAAATTTCAGACATAACACTTGTGCTGAAATATTATAATGTTGTTTTATAGTCATTGTCCTCTAAAACGTATTGAGGCTGGGCCATCTAAAATTAAACTTGTATTTATAACCACGCTACGTAGAAATTCACTTGAGAGCGTCAAACTAGAGATGTGACGGACTGTTAATAAGAAATTATGACTTTGAGACGACTGCACAGATAGTCAAGGACGGACAAATCGGATGAATTATTACGTAAACCTAGCGGCAAAGAAACTAATCAGTGTTTCCGAGGAAAATTACAATAAATTCCTGGAACTGATGGATGTAAAGCAATATCTTTTAGGAACTAGGTTATTGAATCGAATATTCCTTATGATGTGAGTCACAATCTAAACAGCTCGAGTCGAGTGTAGTGCACATGTTCTACGTGTCTAAAAGAACAGATATTATGCTAAAATATCTTTTTGCGATTTTAACCATATACATGCATATATGGTTACAAATCGAACCAAAATATAATAATACTAACAAATAATAACCTTTTTAAAGGTTTTCCTATAAGAACAATACATAATGTTCACAGATTCTGCCGAAAAAAACGACAGCAATGAAGTAAGTGTCGACGACGGAGGCGATACCAAAGAGGATGATTCAGCAGAAAATGGTGGGGAAGCAGCTAGTAGTGGAGAAGACGATGCACCATCAGTGGAAATAGCAGATGAACCCTACGTGCCTCAAGCATCCGTCGAAGATTTACAAGCTGGATCTGACGACACTGACTCAGGAGAAGCCGCGGCAGACAACGCCGACGGGGACAGCAATGAACAACAGGCTGGTGATGCAGACAGCAAAGAAGCATCTGCTGAAGAAGAAGCAGCTAACCAAGGTGAGCATGTGCCCAATACCATATAGTATTATTGCCAATGTATTTATTTTGGCTTGTACAAGTTTAAAGTATATAACATTTAGAAAAGACGATATTTTAATATGTTTTTAAAATAAACAATGTAATAAAAATTTCTTCATTTTAGAGAGTGGTGAAGCAGAAGACGAGGCTAAAGGTGAAAGTAACGAAAAATCCCAAGAAGGATCCGAAGAAGACAGTAAAGAAGTAAAGGAAGAAGACAGTA
Organism: Mythimna separata; assembly: GCA_030763345.1. Lineage (NCBI taxonomy): Eukaryota > Metazoa > Arthropoda > Insecta > Lepidoptera > Noctuidae > Mythimna > Mythimna separata. The sequence continues at coordinate 9,547,362 of CM061168.1, forward strand.
AAGAAACCGATGCTAGTCAAGAATCAGCAGATGATGATGACAAGTCTGCTGAAGCCGCAGACGCGTCCGACGAAAATAAAGACGACGATGATAAGACAAAAGAGGATGACGATGGATCTCAAGAAAAGGCTGATGAATCTCAAGAAGATGCAGACAGTAAACAAGATGACGAATCTGGCGAAGGAAAAGCTGACGATGAGTCCGGCGAACAAGAAGCATCTGTAGAGGAAAAAGATGAATCTAAAGAAGAAAAAGACGAAACTGCCGAAGACAAAGACGACTCAGGAGAAGATAAAGAGGATTCAGGAGAAGAAAAAGAAGAGTCTGGAGAAGAGAAAGCCGATTCTGGAGAAGACAAAGCTGATTCTGGGGAAGAAACAGAAGAAACTACTGATGACAAAGAATCAGTAGAGGACAAAGGTGAATCTGAGGAAAAAGAAGAAGCGTCTGCTGAGGAAGCTGAAGGAGGGGTAGAAGAGAAGTCACAAGAAGAAGAGGAGTCTGCTGCAGATAGCAAGGAAGAGGGAGATGGAGACAAGTCCGAAGAAGCCTCTGAGGCTGGTGAGGAGGAAGCTGAAGCTACTGATGAAGAAGCTTCGGAGGAAGAAGGAGCGCCCGAGGAAGACTTGTTGATTGTAAGTATTCGTTGTTGTTGATATTTTTAGTCTGTAGTTGCTAGTCCAAACCACGTCAAGATTGGTTCGTCCGCTTGCAAAATTAAAAACCTATATTTTCAATAGGTATAGTATGTGCAAATGGATAGATGAGATCGACGAATAATTACTTATGAAATTTGAATTTGTGTTATTATGTGTTGAGTAACTATTGAACTCTTTGCATATTTCAGACCATTGATATTCCCGAAAACTTAAGACCACGTGACCACATTACCAAAATCCTGAGATTAGATGAAGAAGCGAGTGAAGATGAACTGACCGTTGAAAGATCTGCCGATATTGTACTCAGGGATTTGAAGAGGCTCTACGAAGGCTCTATCAAACCATTAGAAGGTCTTTACAAGTACAGGGACCTAAGTAACAGGCATTTCGGTGATCCTGAGATCTTCTCCAAGCCTTTGGTACTCTTCATGGGTCCCTGGAGCGGTGGAAAATCTAGCATTTTGAACTACTTGACCGGGCTTGAATTCACCGAATGGTCTCTTAGAACTGGTAAGATCGAATTCCTTTAATTTTTTTTACTGTTTATGAAAATATCATGAACTATAACATATTTTTTCCTTTTCTAGGGGCGGAACCATCACCTGCATATTTCAACATTCTGATGCACGGCAAAGAACCACAAGTGTTAGATGGCACTCAGTTAGCCGCTGACTGGACTTTCTCTGGACTTCAAAAGTTCGGACAAGGTCTGGAAGAGCGTCTGAGGGGCTTGAAATATCCCAGCAAAATATTGGAAAAGGTACGTTGAATTTATGTTTGAGAATAAAGTTAAAGCAGAAAAATAAAATATTTTTAATATTAAACACGATGGTAACTTTTGTCCTTTGCTAAAACTAAGAATATATAGATATATATAGGGTATAGGAATTGATTTATTGGGAACGCACCGTGCTACAAGAAACAAAATCCCTGCAATGTAAAGTACAATGCATACATGGTAAACTGGTAAATGTCTATTTGCAGGTGAACATTGTAGAAATTCCCGGAATACTGGAAGTAAGGAAGCAGGTGTCCCGTGTGTTCCCCTTCAACGACGCCTGCCAATGGTTCATCGACCGCGCTGACATCATCTTCCTAGTTTATGATCCTTCCAAACTGGACGTCGGTCCCGAGACAGAAGCTATACTCGACCAACTCAAGGGCAGGGAGTCTCAGGTAAATATACCAGTTCATTTGGAAAAATGCTAATGCCGAAGCTAAACGTGAACATGAAACTATTATGATAGATTGATAGAGACGTAGAAACAGTGAAAGAAGAACGTAATGTCTATAATAAATTTAGTGCCATGTTGTTAGGCAGAGCAAAAATACGTCTGCATCATCTGGATGTCAGCATCTGACAATGTGCGTCCGGTAGTACTGAGTATGTGTTAATACTCCATCATCGCGTGAGGCTCAGTTTGGCCCAGGTGCCAGGTATATTTTGATCGACAATGGAATGAATTGTTAGGATGCGTCAGATGAGTGTAAGTAACATTTATAAATAGGAACAATCATTTGATAAGATCTAATTATAACGTTCTAAATAAAAGTAACGGAAATGTTCGTATACTATGTCGTAATCGTAATGAAATACGATAATGGAATTTTTCCTACGTTTTCAGCGTTACATAATATTTAAACTCTGGTTACATCAATTTCGTGTGGTTTCCAAATTCAATATCAAACAAATCACTAAGTATATACAATGAGTCAATTGTAGTTGATGGCGATGAGGACTTGTGATTTCCAAAAAATAAAAATTATAAACATTATTTTGAACTTCAAAGTACGTACCTAACAATTTCAATCATCCTTCAGACACGCATCGTGCTGAACAAAGCAGACACGGTGAAGCCCGAGGAGCTGATGCGGGTGCAGTCCGCGCTGATCTGGAACATCTCGCCGCTGATGAGCTCCGCGCAGCCCCCGGTCATGTACACGGTGTCTCTGTGGTCCATGCCGTACGAGGCGGGCGCGCCCGTGAGACTGCTGCAAGCCCAGGAGAGAGAGCTCCTGAGGGACTTGCGGCAAGCCATTGACAAGCGCATTGAGAACAAGATTGCAAGCGCTAGGAGATTCGCTGTAAGTAGAAATACGTGTTTGGTAATCGCGTTAAAGTAAAAAGAAGGACTTTGTTTCATGTTTAAATATTAGACATGATCAAAGATTAACCATATAAGATTTATGGATACCTACTGTTTTCTGTAGTAATTGTTGCCTATTAAGCTTCCTGTCTTTAAACTATAAGTAAGTTTAAAGACATGAAGCTTAAAAAGCAAAAACTACTTCAGAAAACAGTTTGAACATAGATACTCGTAAATTCTTGTTGAAGCTTTTTTTGAATCGTAATTGGAATTTTGACTATTTTGAAAGTAGGTATATCTGAAAATCACTGGTCAAAATTGAAAATTCTTTAAATCTTTCCTTTACGACTAGGAAATATTTTTATTGCCTGATAAATGAGTAGATCATTTTTTGAGTCGGTTTATTTTTGTAACAGGTTCGCGTGAGGAACCACGCGAAGATGGTTGACTGTTACTTGACAACGTACTACAACCACAAGACGATCTTCGGCAACAGGAAGATCATCGCCGACGCCATCATTGAGAACCCTCAGAACTATCACATCTATGAGGGTTTGAGCACACTCACAAATATTTCCAGGTATGTATTGAATAGTATTGATAAAGATCCTATTTTAAGATTTTGCTCTATTATCTATTTATCATTTACTAGAGAGAGAGACCCGCCCAGCTTCGCACGGTCGGTTGTTACAAACCTTTAAATTTTTGGTGCATGCAATAATATGCATGTATTATACACCTAAACCTTCCTTATAAATCTCACTATATATTGGTAAAAATAACACGAAAACCCGGCTGTAGTTTTGAGTTCTATTGTTCATAAAAGTACTCGTACTGAAGCGTAAATGCTCAACATAGAGCATCTTTAGATCCTTGTCTTTCTCATTTCTTTCTTGTGCCGCCAGGTACTATATTTTATAGATTTTTAGTGATATTTATAGTGTCCACTAAATGTCATACTTTAAAACTACCTCGACATGGCAAACTACGTAGGAGTAACTTTTCAACCGGACAATGAATCTATAACCTGTGTTTCCAGGTACGACCTGCCCGACCCCGAGACGTACCGGGACTTCTTCCGGTTGAATCCCCTGTTCGAGTTCCAGCAGCTGTCGGCGACGTGCACGTACTTCCGGGGCTGCCCCATCACGCGGCTCGACGTGGCCATCGCTTACGACCTGCCCGAGCTGGTCGGCAAGTACAAGAAGATGGTGGAGACCGCCACGCCCCAGGGCATGCCCAAGAGTTGATGCCTCCGCGAACGAACGAACCCCACACCACACTACACACCCGCTTTTTAACTTTAGCCAATTGGATTGGACATTTATTTTGGGCACATTTTGCATTTCTTCATCTAATCGGGCATCAAATCACTAGTTATTTTTCGTTACATCGCATTTCTGTATTTATCTGTAATTTATTTTGCTTAATACTCGCTTGTTCCTGTTTTTGAGATGAATGATGTCGTATCGTATGTTTTATTGTGATTTTCTTCGTGCGTTTATTAGTGGTGATGATAGCAAACGCAAGACAACTTCCAATCCTAATTATCAAAGTGTTTTTTATACATGTCTCAAAAATGCAATAAATTACTAGTCATTATTGATGAAGTTTGTTAGTTACTCTTGTATCTATTCTAAGGTATGTAAATGTAGGTATTCCTACTACTAGGTCTAATAAACCCCGTACTTGAGCGGTGTATGCCGTTATTATTTCTTTGTTAGTTATTAATGAGACACAATGTGACTATGTATTTAAGTAAAAAATAAATAAAAATCATCGGTGTTTTATTTTCTCGTTATGATAATATCCTATTCTTTTGTCTATTGCTGAAAACTATGTGCCTTTCTGAATAAGGGAATAAGATACCCCAAGACACAAGTAGCTAAGTATACACTGAGCCGCAAAAAATCCGGGTCACTTTTCAAAATTGTGAGTTTTATATAAGTTCATATGCATAGTTATATTGAACTCGCGAAATTATAATATGTTGTAGATGGCTGATTATTACATAAAAGAAAACACACAACACATTTTGTAAATTATCATCATCATGTACAGTTCGAATTCGCAAACTACAGAGCATAGACCTCTTTTTTGTACGAATGTTCACGTTCAATACTACACCATTGTCATTGTAGGCACAAGTACCTACACTATTCTATTTTACTGCTATTCTTACGATACTTCCGATTTATACACTATTTAAGAGCGCACCGAGTTTCTAGCGCTAATCGACTTTAGGTTTTCTTTGCGCTCTGTGTATGTGTGCGTGAGGCCCACCGGCAAGCGAGCGAGCGAGCCGCGCGCGCGTCACCGCGCTGCCGCTGCCGCCGCGGTACAATATTATTACGTGTATTACTATTTTGTAACTTTTTTCCGCTTCGCTTCTGGAATAATAGTCGCGGAAAGCATAGCTTTTTTTCGTTTTACTGACTCTTTCTTATCTATTGCGTCTAAAATATATTGTGGCTCACGAATTTCCATTTTTCTGTCCAGCCTTGAATCAATTATTTCTGGTAAAAGACAATCAGAGTAAAAACTTTTCCATAATGTTCTTCCAGAATTATATTATCCCTTTTTATTGCTTCTATTTTTTTACTGAGTAATTACCGAGAATTCAGTATGAATTTAGCTGCATAAAATATTTTCATCACATACTTAGTAGGTACCACTGTAGGCGCATGCTTGCGGACGGCGAGCAATGGGTAGCTCGCTGTCCGGACGTCTGGTAACAATCCGGACCAAGCCCATGTCGTCGCCGGCGCGTATTGTTCCACGCGCGCCTCAAAGAGATGTCAGCAAACTGTAGGGGACCGACAGGGCCAAAGCCTTCTGGGGCCTGGGTTGACGAAAGAGATCCCCGGGACCACGGAATTAGGGCAAAGAAGGAACAGGAGTGGGTTTTAGTCAGTAAAAGTCTGACACGCCCTCCCGCTCCGCCCAGAGCAGGAGAAGTCATTTTGATGATTCCCCAACAAAAAAAAAATATTTCGTAGGTGGGCAAAGGAGGAACAGGAGTGGGTTTTAGTCAGTAAAAGTCTGACACGCCCTCCCGCTCCGCCCAGAGCAGGAGAAGTCATTTTGATGATTCCTCAACTAAAAAAAAATATTTCGTAGGTGGGCAAAGAAGGAACAAGAGTGGGTTTTAGTCAGTAAAAGTCTGACACGCCCTCCCGCTCCGCCCAGAGCAGGAGAAGTCATTTTAATGATTCCCCAACAAAAAAAAAATATTTCGTAGGTGGGCAAAGGAGGAACAGGAGTGGGTTTTAGTCAGTAAAAGTCTGACACGCCCTCACGCTTCGCCCAGAGCGGGAGAAGTCATTTTGATGATTCGCCAACTAAAAAAAAAAATATTTCGTAGGTGGGCAAAGAAGGAACAGGAGTGGGTTTTAGTCAGTAAAAGTCTGACACGCCCTCCCGCTCCGCCCAGAGCAGGAGAAGTCATTTTGATGAATCCCTAACTAAAAAAATAATATTTCGTAGGTGGGCAAAGAAGGAACAGGAGTGGGTTTTAGTCAGTAAAAGTCTGACACGCCCTCACGCTCCGCCCAGAGCGGGAGAAGTCATTTTGATGATTCCCCAACTAAAAAAAAATATTTCGAAGATATTTTTTTTTTCACTCTCAAATATATTTTTTTCAGTATTCTCTTTATTTTCAAAATTCTTGGTCTGTAATATCTTGCTCTAGAAAGATAAAATAATTGTTTTTTAAAATATCCCATTTGAAAAAAAAATATACCCAAGTCAGATAATTGGTAAATAAGTATGTAGGTAGGTACATATACGTATACGAATATTAATTCATTTTTTCATGCAACCGTTTAGCATTGATTTTTCGCCAACCACTTTACAAATACACATTTTAAATAGGTACCTACAGCGAATTTTAACACAATTTTATTCGTAACTTTTTTAAACCCGTGCGTAATCGCAAGCGACACAGGTTCCCCGTTCGACGGCCGAAGCAGGACTAAAGCGGATAGGAGGGAGGCGAGGCGGCTCTAGTTATGATGGGCTGAATGCGCGCCAGTTTAGGTATTTCCTTCGTATTGTTAAACAAATACACATTTTGAAAATATAAAGTGTATACGGTATACAAAACATGTAGTTTTGTTAATATTCAAAATCTGAGAACCTTCCGTCAAGAATTCACGTCGTACTAAGCGTTTATTGTGGTTTTTAGAGGTATCTTTGTGAATTTATTCTATCGAGCAAACTTTATCAAATCGTGTTGCCATCGTATATACGGCCTAGTATATATCCTCAATAATACCAACATATTTTCTTAGATTTTAATTTAATTACTTACTCCTTCAAACAAGGGTTATAAAAACGTGTTTTTGTGTATAAAAAGCTCGGTGCCTTCTTAATTTAACGTTTGAATCCCCAACCGGTCCTATGAGACCGCGCTGTTATTGTTTTACTATTGTGTCTCGTTTCGCGGGTATTTGAGTAACTACATTAAATAACAAAAAATAACAACAAAAATACGTTACACACATTGCAGTATTTATTTTTAAAAAGAACACTTACCTACCTCGGTAGTTCTTGCTCGTATCTTTGTACAAAGATGATGTGGCATGATGTAAACTAAATGTTGAATACGATATTGGTCTATATTTGATCATTGACTTGCACTAGAGCACTTTTTAATGCCGCGGCCACACACTCGACGAGTAGCATGGGAAGTAACGAGGAAAGGAGGCAGAGACATAGTGTGGCCACGTTACTCGTCATGCCACTCGTCATGCTCCTCGTCCTGCCCACTGCTCCCTATCTTGTCGGTCTTTGCGCGCGAGTCAAAGGACCGGCAATACGAGCGCGAGTGGCTGGCCACATACTCGCGCTGTCGCAGTCCACAAAATTGTAAATTATGTCGTCGCCAAGCGTAGAATGGTCAAATGAAAAAGTTTTAATGTTTATTGATTTGTTGTCCACGGATTAGCTATACTAAAAATAGATTAGCTATACTAAAAATGCATAGCGCGCACGCTGCCACAGTTTCAACGTCCATCGTCTCACCAAGGCAAATGACAAGTGAGGAGCGTCGCGATTATTCGCGCGATTAATTGCGCGAGTAGAGCAGTGTGTGGCCAGAGAGAGCAACATCGCGGCAAATCACGGCAGCGCGAGGAGCAGAGCGATGAGCAGCGCGAGGAGCAGAGCGATGAGCAGCGCGAGGAGCATAGTCTGGCCGCGGCATAACTCATGTAATGAAAGGTAGCCGGAGCTAAAAATCGTTGTCTCACGCATCTCCACAAGATACTCAAACCCGTAATATTTGTTCCGTGTGGGAATCGAATCCACGACACAGCGCAGCACTCAATTGCTCAACCAAAAACCCCAAAAGGTTGTCTGTAAAAAATCGCTGTTAGCGATAAGACCGCCCATTGTACCACCCCTACTAAGCATAAGCTCTTTGTAAAAATGTATTTCTTTGGTGTACAATAAAGAGTACTTATATAAATAAATAACCATTTCGCCATATATGCCTATAATACAAAACTACACAAATACATCACAATATCATAAACTAAAACGGAGTCAGTGATAATGTAAGGGTTGACAGAATAAAATGGGAGAAAAAACCTGTTTCTCCGACCCTAAGTAACATGGGAAAAGGGTATGAATCTCTAAGAATCAATTTGCGAATTATCAAAACAGTTACTGTTTTATTTACTTATTTATTATTTATTATAACAATCTTACTTACACTATCATTACAGATCTATAATCCAATGCGACAGATTGGCTTTACTAATTAAATCCGAAATCTACACTTTATACCTAGTAAATAAAATATCTTACATATTGTGTAACTTTTGCGAATTCACTCAAGTTGCACCACAATACATCAACCCTCCCGTGAATCTCATTCACCACGCGATATAATAAAAGTATGGTATGTTGTCCCACATTGAACCAGGTAAATTTCAAAGTCTCATAGTGGGCTGGATGTTCAATCAATGCCTTTAATTTTTTGTGTATAGTTAGCATATTTATTTAGCTTCAATTTTGTAAAACATTAATTTCTCATATTCCTTTTAGTTTCGGTGTAAAACAGGTTTTTATGAAAAATGATTTTTGGTTAAATGTGTACCACCGGTGGTACACATTTAACCAGGGTATCATCCACATTGAGACACCTTATTAACGATGTCTTCTAGTTCAATTTATAAGGCAAATACTTTGTAATAATAATAATAATAAACAGTAATAATAAAAATCAGCCTTATATTTATAAAAATCACTTTAAATCATATGCAATTAAACCGAGAGTCTTAGTTTTATACATCACAAAACCTTTTCAGTCAAATTCTTATCATATTTTAATAATAAAAACAAAAGTAACAGTTTTTAATTATAAAAACAAAAGTACCTTCCATAATATAACTAATTAAAATTAAATTAAAATAATTGTAAAAAACACTCCTTTAACGACTGGGTTGTACATAGTAAACCGTGGTTTAATGTGTAACACCCTCAGGTGGTTCAATGTGAGACACACCACGTTTTATCACTAAACTCAAAATTTTACATGCAAATCAATCTCTTAAAATCACGAATTATAGCGCTTTTAATTGCTAAATAACCGTAGAAAACAGTGTACATATAAATAAATTGATATTATTTAAACGAAAAAAGCTAAAAAAGAATGAAATTGGCAAAAAATATTTACTTTTTGAGTCAGTTTGCTTTCGAATACTCCTCACACAACAACTTTGCACGCGATCGCCACGCAAACTAGTGGGCAGGAAAGGAACGTAAATACCTCTCTTTCACTCATATTAGTGCGGTTTGGCAATGTCGCATTTTCGAGATTCGGCGGTGGTTCAATGTAGCTGCCTGGTTCAATGTGAGACACCCGACCCTACTCTGTGACCACGCGTAAGGCTCTAGTGAGAGGAGTTCTCAAACTAACTAAATTTTTTATACCTATATTTTAATTAGGATTTCTTCGAGTAAAGTTCAGTGGCTGTTTTAATTATTCGCAAAATTTATTCCTATATACTCTTTAAAGTACCCAGATATTGTGTTGTAAAATCAGTGTAATTTTCTATCTCAATTCTGTGCAAAATATGTAAGAAGTCGAGTCTGTGAAAATATGTAAGATTGTAAAATGGCGCTGAGAATTTTATTGTAATATTGATTACCTTAGCGAAGTTTGTCGAGAAGGTTGACTTGATACATTTGCTGACAAATACCACAAAATTAGAAATCTATTAACTAATTTGTACGAAGACAAAAAGACTTAGTAGCCGAGCCAAAAACATTACCAAAAAAATCACTGCTTTTGGTTTGGCGTCAATCGCCAAAATTGAAAATGTCAAATCGGAATATCAAAAAAGTTGACAATCGAACTCTGTAAAAGAGCTTGTGTTGGTCCCTATTGAAATAATTTATACATTTAAAAAAAAACCTACACCGGTTTTGTTAATACATACATAATTCCTATAGAGACTTAACGAATACTTAGTTATGCACACAGACTTAGCACCCCACTTACATACCGACGAATGCAATGTTTTCATACGAAAGTTGATGGATTGTCACACCGAGGTAGGTAAGAAATAAACCTTAATTGCATAACAAATTAAGTATTATACGCAACAAAAAAACTCACTTGCCGCAATTTAATACTGAAATAGATTATATAAGTCGCAGATACACATTATCTGATAGTGAAAATAACCTCATTCATTTTTGTAGCATGCAGTGTTTTTCTTTTGTAAAAGACTTCTTGTAGTGTTATGTTTGGATTATTTTGGCTTGAATGTATAATCCATAAGAGATTTTTTATTGACAATGTATTTTTTGTTTTAGCATCCATTTAGGAAGTTTATGGGATACTGCAACGATTATGACGCGGATATGAGAAAGTGTTTGAAAGCAGAACGCATTGCACGACAGACAGCTAACTTGCAAGAGTCCCGTAAACACCGTGCTGAAATCCGGGCTCGAATACTAGCCCAAGAGCGAGCCAACCAAGCCAATTAAATTAGACAAACTGCACATTACACGCAGAATTTATTTTTGTAACGATGGAAGAGATTAGCATACTAGATTCAATACCAGACCTAAACAACTTTAAGACATTCACAGATAGATATTTTAGTAAAAGATATATTACAGATGTTGACGGAATAAAGAACAATGACATCATGATAATGTTCCACTCGAACAGGATTGCTCTGCTGAGCCTGGCACCAAGTCATTTCTTTTTCAGTAAGAATGAAGAGTACAAAGTGAATTATACTGTGGGAAAAGTGGACAGGTTGAAGAATTCTGTCAGGGGCAAAAGTAAGAGGGGTGGTCAGCAATTGGGCCCTAAGTCCGTCATTTGCAAAATAGAGTTCGAAGATGGAACTGGTTTTGAGATACCTTGTTGTATGAAAGGGACATTAGTTGAAGTTAATGAAGAACTAGTAAATCAGCCAAAGCTCCTGAAGGAAATGCCTGATGCCGATGGTTATATCGCAATTATTTTATCAAGTATTGCTATTTCTGAAGCTACTAAAAGTGAATTGTTGACACATGAAGAGTATTTAAAAGTATTGGATAGCTGTGAAATAAAAAATTAGAATAGACTTTTTAATTTAATACTTGTTTTTTTATTTATTTTTGAGGTTGTTTACCAGACTATTGCTCTAAATTGACTATTTCTGTTTTGCATATCTTCCACCTCTACAGATAAAGAAGTAAGAGGCCAATGACTTCTTTCAACTTTTAATAAAAAAACTGGCCAAGTGCGAGTCGGATTCGCGCGCGAACGGTTCCGTCCATCCCTAGAAAAAAAATCGCGTTGTAGGTATGGAAAAACAGAATAAAATAAATATTTAAGTGGGGCCCTTAAATATTTATTTTATTCTGTTTTTGTACCTAATCGTTGTTAGAGCGGCTGCAAATTTTAACTGTATAGTTATCACGGTTTATTAGATACAGTCTGGTGACAGACGGAGGGACAGCAGTCTTAGTAATAGGGTCCCGTTTTGTTTCCCTCTGGGTAAGAAACCCTCAAAAGGGGCAAAATGACTTGGTCAATTCTACAAGACACGTGAAACAAATGCTACTGGAAATTTTGTAGGGGGCAATCTTTTAATAATGCTGCTAATGTGCCGGTCCCTTATATAATAACACTTCTTATATTCATCATTACTTCAGCCGAAGACAGCTGGTTCTGTATGTCTCGCATCAGCATCGATTTCCGGACTGGCCCATACCTACAGCTCCCACACAAAACCGTGATACGACGCAATTGTGCGGCAAGGCATCGGTTCAGATGACCAGTAAATCAACAATCGCAAGTTCTTGCGACGCGTCGTGCGAGTTCGCAGCTTTTTATGATGCGACGTCGCGGCGCAGTTCTGTTTTAACTCTATGATACTATAGAGTTAAAACACAGAACTGCGCCGCGATTCAGTCAGGCGCAGGATTTGTTATCAATTAATATTAATCGGCTCCAACTAAGCCTTTATATAGGTACTTTATTCAGGCTTAAGCAGGCACGCCTAACTAGTCGCCAACCATCAACAGCAACGTATGAAAATAAAAGACCCCAATTTCTGGAACGAAATTAGCGTCAGAAGTCACAACTCGGACGTCAGTCACGTGATGAGTCCATTATGCATATTTTTTTTATGTACCTATGTAAAGCGACCCCAATAATTATTCAACAGTTAAACCGATTTTGATTCATCATACAGTTTTCCTTTCATTTGACACCCCACTTAGCCGTGTTTGCAAACATTCGGTTGTTCATTCTTATTTTCATTCAACCCCCCATTACTTGTTAATGACTGAACCGATTTTGATAAAACATGTCTAAAACCATAGCAAGGGAACCTGCATTAAAAAAAAAGGAAAACCGAATTCAAACCGGTTTACCTGTTTAAGAGTTACAGTGCCACTGACAGACATACACAGTGGTCAAACTTAACACCCGCCCCAAAACAGCAGTTACTACGTTGGCAATTTGTCTCATTAAGATATTCTTAATAGGCTCTTAATGGAACAAATATACCTAAGTATAATAGAGAAAGATCCATTATCATTAACTCACATTATTTACTTTTCGATAGCGTCAAATATTCCCAATAAACAGTCACCCCCACTACCGACGGAATGTAACATAATTACTTATCAACACTACCGATTGACCGCTGACCTTTTCTTATAGCCACTATAGATATTGTTTGGCCAGATGTTGTAATATAATTGAAAGAGTTTAGACTGTGAAAATGTGTTCGATAGCGCTAAGCAGAGTTCTGTTCGCTCCAAGGGTAGTTCCTAAGATCTCTGGGACAGTATCCACACGGTGGTATAGTGATGAATCAAAAGCAACGAAGACGCCGCTATACGATTTACACACGAAATATGGAGGTAAAGTGGTTGATTTCGCCGGATTTTTACTACCAGTGCAATATTCGGATTTAAGTCTATCTGAATCACACCTGTTCACCAGAAAAAGTGCTTCAATTTTCGACGTGTCGCACATGCTGCAGACCAATGTGCGAGGAAAGGATTGCTTGTCCTGGTTCGAGTCGATATGTCCCGTCGATTTGAAAGGCATGAAGGATGGCTCTAGTTCTCTCACCGTGTTCCTGAACGAGAAAGGTGGAATCATAGACGATTTGATTGTAACTAAAGTGAATGCAGAGACTTTGTACGTTGTCTCCAACGCCGGACGATTGGAAGTCGATAAGCAGCACATGAAAGAAACCTCAGAAATATTTCGAAAAAAAGGTAATGACGTGAACGTTGAATTTTTAGAGACTAGTCAGAGAGCGCTGATTGCGTTACAAGGTCCTAAAGCAGCGTCAGTCTTACAGAAACTGACAGATATAACTGTTGAGGATTTAATGTTCATGACATCAAGATTGGGTAAGGTAGCTGGAGTTGACTGCCGTGTTACACGCTGCGGATACACAGGAGAAGATGGCGTGGAGATATCAATACCTGCGGAAAAAGCCGAACTCGTTACGGAGGCCTTACTGCAGTCGAGTGATGTGAAACTCGCAGGTCTCGGTGCAAGAGACTCGCTGCGTCTAGAAGCAGGACTCTGCCTTTACGGCAACGACATCGACGAGAGTGTGACCCCAGTCGAAGCGAACCTAACGTGGTTGATAGCCAAGCGAAGGCGCACCGATGATAACTTCCCGGGATCGTCAATTATTTTGCGTCAAATTAAGGAAGGTGTAACTAAGAGGAGAGTGGGTATTCGATTGGAAACCGGACCACCAGCAAGGAAAGGCGCGGTATTGAAAGACGCGAAGACTTCAGAAACGATTGGTGCTGTAACCAGCGGATGTCCGGCGCCGTCACTTGGCGGGAATGTCGCCATGGGTTACGTCAGCGAAGCTCTGAAGAAAGCAGGCACTCAACTATTTGTAAACATTAGAGGCAAAGATGTACCCTGCGCAGTCGCCAAAATGCCCTTTGTCCCCTCAAAATATTACATAAAGAAATAAAAAAACTAAGTTACAAAATGATACTTTTATTTACAAAACTTTTTACATAACAGATAAAATGCTCCATACGATAAAATATAATTCCGTTATTCGTCTTATTTTCAAGAGCTTTAACGAAAACAATTCAAATTACTATTACTATTTAACACAATAATAATTGAAATTAACATTAATTTTAATATAACAAGTCTTTTTCATAGTAAAAGGCCATAGATATGAACAAGTATACCTACTTACCTGGGGCCGTATTATGAAGTTTCCGAGCTATCGTGGTTTGGAACAATGAAGGAGATGGAGCTATACATTAATAGCTGCATTCCTTTTTCGCAACGAACCTACGAAAGCTTTAACACTTCATAATACGGCCTCTGCAGTGTTTACATAACCATACAAGTAAAACTTGACATGCCACAAGGAATGTGAGATATTTTTGCACTTTATTGTGTAATACTGTTCTCATTTCATTATTCTACAATGTACTTAACTATCACAGGAACAATTCACTAAATGGTTATTGGAATGATCTGGTTATCTAAATTTAATTTATTGAAAAAAATATTCTATGTAATTATTATTCTATGTTGGGGCTTGAGCGATTGTCATAGTTTAAACGCAGTCTTTACGTTACATATCAGTTCTCCCTGAGAGATATGCCTTGCATTACCCTTTTTAAAACTTTGTATAATACTTTTACATAAATTCTACATTAAGTACAAACACTGGGGCTTTCAAATGTCTTACTTATAACAAGTCGTTTAGTAGTAACAGTTACCTGCGGTCGCCGCGGAGTGTGCCATCATTTGTAGTCTTTCAGGTAATCCCTAAAGTTGGACTGCGTCAATCGCGTGAAATCATCGTTGAGCTTATTTAACTTATCTGTATACTGAAAATAAAAGAATACTTTCATTTATTTTTAGTCTTAACAAGTTGTCATATCAATCACACGGTTTGTAGTTTCAGTACTAATATTAACCATTTTCAGATTTTCAATTCTATCCAACCCATTTCGAATTAGACGGTGTTTTGAATTTTCTATTGTGGCTAAAAAGATGAATTATCACAAGCCTTCAAAAAAAAGCTAAGTAATTGTTTCGTAAGTTTACATAATAACCCCGAGCAGAAGGAGTGGAAAGTTAGGGGGTCAAAAGTTTACCAACTGCGGGAGCATTTGAAAGAATGACAGTGACCCTAGAATGCATAGATGCAACTGAAAGGTACAGGAGGGATTTAGTCAGTAAGTCTTACACGCCTTTTCACTTCATTTTGTGAGAAGTCATTTCATGATTTCACACCGTCGTCTTTTTTGAAGTGATTGAACCACCTAGTACATATAGATAGAACTTACATCGGTCTGTTGCGAACTCTGCGGCTGCGCTCGCTTGCCTTTCCTCTCGTCCTCCAGTCTCAGGTTGATATAATAAGTCAACTGATTCTGCAACTTCACGAATATCTTCCTATACTCATCTTGTATTCTATTCATTTCGTTGTTCACATGGCAATCTTTTTTCGAGACATAATCCTGTGAAAATTATCAGAAAATATCAGTATTTACCGAATATTTAAAAAAAATGGCTTCCTACACTGAGTTACGACCAAAATGAACATGTCTTAGTTTAGGTGAAAAACACACAGACTACACATTGATGAGTAACATGTATATAGGTTTAGTACCTCCATATAGGCACACTCACAGTTATTATAGCAGCACATATTCGCTACACCAATCATAAATATCTAAATGCTACTTTGCGTGTTCACGTGTTTCTTTTTGTCACTGTAAGACCGTTTTCACATTATCCGATCCGATATCGGTGTCGGACGCCGATACAATATCGGGGTAAGTAAAATGTATGAAATGCTGTGCTCCGATATCCGATATCGGGTCGGACAATATGAAAGATAGCTACATATTTCATACATTTTACTTACCCCGATATCGTATCGGCGTCCGACACCGATATCGGATCGGATAATGTGAAAACGGTCTAAGACCGTTTTACTTACCCCGATATCGTATCGGCGTCCGATATCGATATCATATCGGATAATGCGGAAACGCTCTTACAATCATTATGTATTCAACACTAAAATGTAGGATTTTTTGTCCTCTACAGACAAAAGTTAAGATAATAAACGATTGTATTCCTATATTCTAATATTATTAAAGAAATTATGTACCTTATAAGTGAAAATAGTCTTCTTAGCATTTTTGTACTTGTCTTCAATTATCTGGTGTTCCATTTGAAGCTTATCATGCTTCTGTTCAAGTTCACTTAGTTTCGTTTGCAGTTCCGCTGCCCTGGCTTTCATCGCCATACACTCTTTAGCGGTTGAATTAAATTTCATTTTAAAATGTTCTCTTTCGGATTTGAAAGCTTCTTCTAAAGACTCAAGCCTCAAAGCCTTGTCTTTGTACTTCTCGGCTTTTTGTTTCCATTCAGAAATAGTTTTGGACTGGTCCAAAAGAGTTTTGAACTGGTCCTTAGCTTTCTGACATTCTTCTCTTAACATATTATGTTCTTTTATAAGTTCTGATATTTCGCTTTCTTTCGCTTCAAGGATTTGCGTGACTTTCGCCCTCTCGTCGAGTATAAAATTCTTCAAAGTATCAACTTCTTTTGCTTTTCTTTCGAGGAGTTCTTTCATTTTTGTGATAGTTTCCATTTGTTCGTTTTCGATTTCTTTGATTTTTCTCGCGCAGTTCATTTCGACGGTTTTCATCTCTAACGTGAACTTTTCGGCTATCTGGTCCCTGATTGCTTTCTCTTTTACCATAAGAGCAGTCTGTAAAGAACATTTAAATTAAAAGATGAATGCCATTAAACATTCTAAAAGTTCAAGTTTCTAGAACTTTGTCTATTTCGCGTACTAGAATGTCGACCTACAAAAAATAACATAGGACATGTGCTGATCATTTTAATAAAAAATACAGCTCTGTAGCTCGATGCTAGATTGCTCGGAAGTCTGTGAGGGTGTCCGTTCCCTTTTTGCCTGCGTGGTTTACAACTATGGTAAGCGTCAGATAAACATGAGACATTTATTGAAATTCTTTACTTCACGGAAATAAAGACATGAGGCTGTCTTGAATCGAAATTTATCGCTATACTTCACATTTTCTAGTAATGAAAACTATTTCACCTACTAGTACCTATGCAGATATATTAGACAAAGGTCAATGTAATTTATTCCAAGCTTTATCGTCTTGTATAGTACAATACAAACCTTGGCAGCGAGCGCGTCATCACAGTTCTGCACGAGCTGCTCGATGCTCGACTGGTCCGAAGTAGGTGTGGGTGTCCGTTCCGTAATCTCGTCTGTGTTGGTCCCTATGCTCCTTTGTTCGCGCAGTTTGTTGAAACGGTCAATGATGTACTGTTGGAAGAACTCCGCTTTGGTTTTCAGCTCCTTCATTAATGTTTCGTTGCTTTCTTGTGAAGCTGTTGAGTAAAACAAAGCACACTATTTAAATACCCCAGTAATACCAGATGAACTCTTTACATTCATAAAAATAGTAAAGCATAAGAATAAACGTATCCAAACTATATGAAACACATGCATCAGCTAATAGCTGCTAGTGTCTTACCAAATAATAAAAATAGAATAATAAGCATAATCAGCCTTATAATGTTCTCACTGCTGGGACTTAAGCTTCCTCTCTCTATAGGAGAGGGAAAAAATAGTAAACTTACCTAACTTAATAGTGCATTTACTAAGTTGATCATCTAAGTATTTGATATGTTTTATATTCTTTTCGCATTGTGCACACGGCTCCCTTTCTTTTCGCATCGCTGTCTTTTCATCTGTCAAACAAACAAAAAAAAATTATAAAAAGAAATAAAACTAAAAAATCTTTTTTTATTGTTGATAGGTTCGCGCTTGAACACTATCTCACCCGATGGAAAACCGATAAAATAGTCGATGATGGAACGATAAAGATTCCCACATTGTAGCTATCAGGAAACACACGACTCCGGCAGGGAATTCAACTCCTTAGCTGTACGCATAATGAATAGGTAGGCAGCCGCTCCTCGTAAAATACTGGTATTCAGCTAAATCCGGCTTGACTGGAAGCCGACCCCAATATAGTTGGGAACAGGCTAGGTAGATGATGAGCTGTACGCATAATGAATGTGTTCCCAAAATGTTTTGTGAATCATTTTCTTAAAAGTATCTGTTCTTGGAAGTTGTGTAAAAAATAAAAAAAAAACTGACCTTGTAAGTACTTATCAAGTTTTTCGGTGAACTCCCTCTGCTTATCAGTAAACTCTCTCTGCAACTCCGATATTCTCTTGTTAGCTCTTTCCAACTCTTCTTTCGTGTTATTCAAGTCTGAAGTCAACTTCTCGATCTGCTGTTTTTGCTTCTCCGATCTCTCTACATAGTCTTTCTCTTGTGATCTGTAGAGTTCCTTTTCTTTTTGTATTTTTGATTGCAAGTCTTTTAGTTCTCTTGATACTGTGTCGCGAGAGCTGCATGCCTGTGAATAATTAATTTGATTAAGAATGAGATAAATAAAAGGGACAAGTCGGAAGTGATGTTAATTTTAAGTATAGTTCAGTAGTTATAACTATTAACTTTCGTGTGATAATAGGGCGCGAATCTATTACAATTAGATAATTATTAATTATTATAAGCCTGTTGTGTCCCATTGCAGAGAAAAAGGCCTCACTTCCGTTTGTCTGTCTTGAGCCACTTGTGGCCAATCCTTTAGAAATATGTCTAAGGGTCAACTCACACCGAAAGAGCGGCGAAGGGCAGCGAAGCGGAGCGCAGTTTCAGTTTCATATGAATTTTAACTTTATTATCATTACCATAATACTTATTATCGGCGCCGCGGGCATCCGCGCGACTCGTTCGAGTTTCTCATACTTACCCCAGACTCGCGAGATAAATCGATTCGTTCAAAACCTAGTTTCCAACAAGTGATCTTATTTACACTTAAATAAACATAATTATGGTATGTGCGAAGTTGATCCAAAAAACTACATCAAACTGTTAGCCCCTACATAACCCAAGTTGTAGTTGGTAACACAAGACAGCTTCTGCTGTTGCGCTTGATGATAAATGATGACATTTATTTGTGCAAATAAGTTTTTACACGTCAAATCCTCTTGTCTCAGTAGTGTGAAAAGTATGTAGATACTTTTGCAGTACCCCACCACTCACCCTAAGGTTCTATAAACTAGTTATTGCGTAGACTCGCTTCGCGTTCCCCACAATTAAGTTTAAATAACTAAATACTTGCAGATCACCATTTAAATTAGTTAGCAAATTACCTGCAGATACAAAGTCTTGAGCTCCCCGTTCTCCTTGAGCGTGTCCTTGAGCTGTGCGCTGTAGCGTTCCAGTTCGCGCAACAAGTCCGCGTTCGCTTCCTGCACGATGGACGCGCGGCTGCCCTTCTCTGACTTTAGCTTGTCGTAGTCCATCTCTAGTTGTGTGTGTTTGAGATCCAACTGTGGGAGGATATCAGGTATAATAATATGATTTTCATTCAAGCCTAAATGGGTTAACTACCAAACTGTACTATGATAGGTTAGGTTGGTAAGCGGCGGTCTTCATAAGACTTTGATAGAAAGATTAAACTGCGCCGATCAAAGAGTAGAATCACTGTTTCTTTGTGTGATATTATTGGTCGCCATATGACTATAGTAACCAACCCTATAACAACATAGTCAAAAAATTTAAAATTTAAAAAAACCCCCGACTACTCTCCACCTCTCAGGTCCCTATGACCTTGAAGACCTGAACCGATTTCCACCAAACATAGCTAAGAACACTCTCGAATGATGTACATTTCAAACAAAAAAAAACCTTATTCAAATCGGATCATCCGTTTGGGAGCTACGATGCCACAGACAGACACATATACATCTACACACACAGACACGTCAAACTTATAACACCCCGTCGTTTTTGCGTCGTGGGTTAAAAGGACTGCAATCAGTTTTTGATAATGGAAAATTCGTAAGAATGCGGAATGATCTTGGCAGTTTATTGACTAAAAATTACAATATCTCTGATAGCAACACCTATTGTTTGTGTTTTAATTTTTTTAATGTTTTTCTACAATAAAATAAGCTGATAATTTCAGCTGTAAGTAGACATAGGCCCGCTCCAAGTGTCGCCACGACGCGACGTTCAGTCTTGGCGGTGATTCATCAGTTATACAATCAGTATAATAAATTCCCTCTCCTAGAGAGGAGGCCTGAGTCCCAACAGTGGGCCCATTACAAGGGTCGTTAATGCTAATAATAAATAAATTCTCTTACATTTTTCAATTCACTCCGAACCTCCTCGAGCTCCGCCTGCAGACCCTCGTTCTGCTGCTTGTAGCTCTCCAGCAGTTCACTGTCGGAGTTACTGCCGAGCAGTTCCAGCTTGTTCTGCAGCACGGCTACGCGCGAGTTGAGCTGCATCTCCAGCCCTTTCTGTTCCTCTAGCTTCGCTCGAAGGTCCAGTTCTTGCTTGCGATGTTGCTCAATTTTTTTATCCCTGTAATTAGTCAAATGATTTATCATTGTAGTGTGAACGCGTTAAGAAAATAGTGATACATCGTTATTACTTTACGTAGTCCACGCCTCTCCACCAATTATATCATAGTTAATTAGAAAATCGACATCGACAGTCAAAGCCCTTGAGACAGTATGGTCGCGTCCTTTATCAATTTTAAAATGTATTTAGCATTAGCATTATCGGTCGCGGGAATCCGATGGATGCGACATGCAGAGAACCGGACGTTGTGGCGACGCTTGGGGGAGGCCTATGTCCAACAGTGCGTCTTTCGGCTGAAACGATGATGATGATTATCGGCCTTGTAATGTTCCCACTGTTGGGAATCAGGCCTCCTCTCGGAATGGGCAGCATATTTGAAAGAACTGTGCCTATCCGATGACGCGTGTTTCGTTACCTTTTACTTATTTCTTCCTGTAACGACGACAATTTCTGCATCTGAATTTTGTATCGACTCAGGACTTCTTTGAGTGTTGACAATTTTCCCGGCGAAGGAGGTTCACCTAAAATGGTAAAAATACGTATTACACACATATTATAAAACCAAGTCCTCCACTGTCTGTCCATACATCTGTTCACGATAAATTAAAAAAAAAATCCTTAACGGATTTTCATGTTTCCACAAATAGACACGAGTTGCTGCCTTACTATAAATTATGAGAAGGTTTTGGTGTATAATATTTACATGCATATTATACTCGTATATAGTAGAGAATTTCAAAGCTTTTTAACATGAAGATTTCGTGACACATGTAACACAAGAATTAAAAAATGTGATATTGTAAACTCGTCACATTTTCGAGTCGCCTCACTTTGCGCGGGCGAATGTAAATGAAACGTAAATGTGATGAGTTTACGAAATTCTATGCTATTAAATTTAGTATACGATGGATTTATGGTTCTGCAGTCAAGAAAATATATAACAGTTATTGAACTAGAGTGCAGCCATTTTAACTTACCAAGGTATGTGTTTTCAGGTAAAGACTCCATTAAAATCTGATGTAATGTTGTTCTCCAATGCTCATATTCCTTCTGAGTGCCAGCCAGTTTGTTCCTGAACAGAACTAGTTCATGTGCAGTCAACTCAAGCTTGGACTGTAATAGATTACAATTTCGATAAGTATTTTATGGAAAATGCTTAGAAATAGTAGATTAAAAAATAAAATAAAAATAAAAATTATAAAGGCAAATATTGCTAATGAAGAAAGAAAGTTTGAAAGTTTTAGAAGTTAGTTACAATTAAATGGTTCGCTCGTTAAGCACAAATGGTTGAGCGATCGGGTTCGATTACTGCACGGAATAAATATATAATACATGTTTATGAACACACTCACGCAGTGGTGTATACATAGGTATACCCTGAGTTCGCGGACTCTCAGACAGGGGGCCCCGTCGGATAGAGAGCCCTTGGCATTTTGCCAGCCTTCCAACCCACTCATGATACAAAAATAATTACTAGGGTGGGGTAATGTTTAAATTTGTTAATTACCAAGAAGCAATCCACTTTTTACTGCCATTTATAAAACTTCCTATCAATCATGCTTATAGGCAATACAGTAAAAATATGCCAATAAAGTGGTATTGTTATAATCTATCCACTTACGCCCAGCTCCTTCACTTGTTCCCTGGCCGCGTTCCTCTCAGTAGTCAGCTGAGACACCTTCTCCTTCAGCCTCGACGTCTCTCCACTGACGAGCCTGCTCTGTGCCGCTTCCAGTTCTCCCGCTAATCTATTGATTGTGGCCCCTTTCTCTATCAGAATATCTTCCTTCTCTCTGTCTTTCTCCATACATCGCCGTTCTAGTGTTTTTATTTCATTGTCCTGTAAGTTTGAAAATATATTTAATGTTGGTACTATTTTTTTTACAGGAAATATTTATGAATTTATAAAGAAAGCACGTTAAGCCGTTGGTCCCGGCTGCCATTTGGAGATCTTTGGCAGTCGTTACGGATAGTCAGAAGCCAGTAAATCTGACTCCAGTCTTGCCATGAAATACCGTGTTACCCCAGTTAATGGGTTGTGGAGGTCTGGTAGGCAGCCGCTCCTCGTAAAATACTGGTATTCAGCTAAATCCGGCTTGACTGGAAGCCGACCCCAATATAGTTGGGAAAAGGCAGATGATGATAAAGAGATTGTATTTACTTTTTCGTCGAGTCTGCTTTTAGCTTTGGACAAATCGTTCTGTAATCTTTCCATTTCGTCACGATGCCTGGAAGAAAAAACGTTTTTTAATACCTTTACGATGTTTTCATTATTACTTTTTTGGCAAGAAGTAGCTCAAAGCCAGGAACGATGGAAGGAATGGAGGCCTTTGCCCAGCAGTGGGACAGCATAGGTTAGATATAATAATTATAATAAGAGAAACTAGAGTATTAAAAAACATACCTATCTTGCTGTTCTCTAAATATGGCATCAGTATCATGTGTGTGTGCAACCTGCAAGTAACATATAATTCGTTTTTATGACTGGTTAAACATCTAGAGAAACTACACAGATATAAGAAGACATGAATTACATAGCATGTTAAGGTGGAGTCGGTAGATGAAGGGGTTATAGATATTGTGACGTCGCATTTCAAAATCTACATCTAAGTATCAAAATAGTTGAAAAGGATATAAAACTAATTTCGGAACTGTTGTTTTAATTGATGACCAAATAATTATACTAGGAAAAGTTTCACTAAGGTGACCAGCAAGAAAAGGAAAATGGGGGGACATCAAAACTTACTAAATTAATGGTTTTTAGTATTTAACCACGATTTAATAAATATACAATACTGCTACTGCTGCATATTGCATATGATTGAAGAATACTTGCTCCCTATAGTAAGACGCAGCGTTGGAATGCCTCACATAAGGTGGACCGACGACCTGGCGAGGGTCACGGGAATACGATAGATGCGAGACGCACAGGACCGGGCGCTGTGGCGACGCTTGGGGGAGGCCTATGTCCAGCAGTGGACGTCTTTCGGCTGAGATGTTAATGATGATAGCAAGTATTATTTTCTCCATCAAATAAAGTCTACAATTTACCTGTAGAGTATGAAGCCTTTGCTGTACATCCTGCAAACTGATGTTAGCCGAGCGCAGTTCCA
The DNA here is from genome assembly GCA_030763345.1 of Mythimna separata. Classification (NCBI taxonomy): domain Eukaryota; kingdom Metazoa; phylum Arthropoda; class Insecta; order Lepidoptera; family Noctuidae; genus Mythimna; species Mythimna separata. The sequence continues at coordinate 9,571,187 of CM061168.1, forward strand.
GTTTGAGCTGCTCCTTCTCTTGGTCACTCTCTACCAACTTGTCTGTCAGGTTCGATACTTGTTGCTCCAGCTCTATCAACTTGTGCTTGCTTGATGCTGAAAGTGTTTTTAAAACAACTTTTTACATTCGTTGACTTTGAAGTGGCAGTGGGCAGGGCACATTGCTCGTAAAACAGATGGTCGATGGAGACGGAAGGTTCTAGAATTGCGGCCACGTACCGGAAGACGCAGCGTTGGAAGGCCTCCCACAAGGTGGAACGACGACCTGGCGAGGGTCGCGGGAATTCCTTGGATGCGAGACGCACAGAACCGGTCGCTGTGGCGACGCTTGGGGGAGGCCTATGTCCAGCAGTGGGCGTCCTTCGGCTGAGAGATGATGGTGATGACTTTGAATTTAACCTCTTAAATTTTGCATGAACCGTTTCGGCCCTTCGCCCACGGCGACTTATTGTAGTCATGCTACAAAAAGTCACCATGCGCGTGTACCAAACGCGCGACAGCGTCGCTACTAACGCGCGTTAGTCGCATTTACGAGTCCATAATCGATGCAAACACGCTAGTAACGCGCTCAAGCATCGCGACAGTATCTTCATCAGTATTAATGCCAACGCATGACCGTGTTGGATGACATCGGGTAGAGAAACGAGAGGGTGGCGGCGGTGGCGCGTGAGTGAAACCTGCTGTTCAGTTGAAAATCAGCGTCAGGCAATTGCTACGTATTTGCCTGGCATTATGCTGAACTGGACCTATTTGGCGAAGCCGTGACACCTTTTTATATTGTTAATTATTTTTCTTCATTTTTTATGTTTCATTTTAGATATAGTTTCAATTAGGTTCGTGAATCATGGTGTGCCAAATAAACATTTTTCTTTCTTTCTTTTCTTTCTATATACAAAAACATCATTTATATACTATATACTAACCTAACCTAACGTTACTGAATCGCATCGCGACAGAAGCGCGACTGTGTCACGTTTGCATCACGACCTGTAATCGTGGACTCTGTACTAATGTGTACACCCAGGTAACACAAAAAGAAAAAGGTGTTTGCTCACCAAGCAAGTGATGAGCTTCTTGTAGGGATAGTTCTGCCTTGTCCCTGTCATTGATAGCAGCGGCAAGGCGAGCGCGAAGGCTGTCTATTTCTGTATCCAGCTTCTGCATCTGACCCGCAAGCTGCTGACATTCCTTGACACGGATCTGTAAAAAAAATTAAATAGTCTTTACTGAGTAATATAAATTGGCCGCTGCCGTGTGATAGTAGAAAATTATTCCAAAGGAACATACTCTAGGGATAAAAAGTATTTTATATGCTATTTCAGGACATGATCTACCTGTATACCAAGTTTCATTGAAATCCATTCAGTTGTTTTGATGTGAAAGAGTAACAAACATCCATACATACCGGGTAAAACGGGGTGAATAGGAACGCAGGGGTGAATAGGAACGAAAGTTTGATTTTAATTTTTACTTTGGTTAAATATTTTATCTTCATTTCTGTATAAGCATCGCCTTTTATTACAATTAATGGATAAATAGGAGTAATTAAATGCTGGAAAAACCTGTTAAATAACGTTAAAATCCAGTAACCATTTTCGTTCCTATTCACCCCTGCGTTTCTATTCACCCCATTTTACGGTACAAAATTCACATTTATAATATTAATAGAATAAAAAAACATAGCTACAAATAAAAATAGAAACAAGTAATGTGTTGGATGGAGCTTGGCTTTTTTTTGTGTTAAGAATACATCAAATAACTCCTCTCAATCTGGGTAGAAAAAGAGTGTCAGTGTCAGACATTTATGGGCATACCACACGCACAAGCTTCCCCACAGTTTTGCCTGCGCAAGCCGGTTTGTACATGGAACACCATGACAGTTTTACTAACCGCATGCACGGTGTTCCGTGTACAAACCGGCTTGCACAGGCAGATCTGTGGTGACGCTTGTGCGTGTGGTAGGCCCATTACTGACAAAAAAACCACCTGCTACTTCAATTGGCCTTTGCTTTCTAAGGCCACTCTTTCACACATTCCCACCACCCATGCCCTGTGGATCCTCTTTTGTTGTGTGCTAGGGGTCCTAATAGCAAAGTGAAGTACTTACATCATACATAACTTTGAGTTGTTCATTGTTCATAAACTCTTGTCTGTCACAATTATTGATACCGTTCATGTGACCTGAAAACAACAACAGAATTCTTACAAATTTATTTCATAACTCCACTACTACTAGTCAACTAGACATCATTTTAATAGTTGTTATTGCAGTTGTTTTTAATTAGTTTGTCCTATGTTTATTCATAAGAATGCATGTGCAAGGAAGTGTTTGCTGTGTTCAACAATAGTCATAATTTCAATGCATTTTTATATTAGCTATCCAGTAGGATGGAGATGCAGAGGGAGGCCAAAGAAAAGATGGCTAGATTGTGTAAGGACTGATATGCAAGAAAAGGGAGTTAGTGATAGTGTGAAGGAGGACAAGACAGAATGGAAGAAGAAGACATGTTGCACCAACCCTAAGTAATATGAGATAAGGGCAGGAAGAAGAAGATTAGCTATTACTGTCCCACAGCTGGACAAAGGCATCTTCCAAGTCCTTCCAAACATTCTTCTCCCACAGGAGTAGCTCAAAAAGAAGTACTCCTCATTGTATGCATCTAGAATCTAGATGCATGCTCAGGCTCAGAAAAAGGTACTGAGAGATCTGATTCTGAGAAGATAGATTTCAAATCATCTCATTACCTCTTTTTAGGCTCTCTGTAAGAACCCACTGGAACACAGAAACCTATGAATTCAATCTTAAAACTACAGTTTTTAAAGATGGACCAATCAATAAATAATAAGACAGCCGACACCCCTTATACGGGCACCAACTACCACATGCGCGCCTAAAGAGTCGTAAAAGTTTTTTAAGGTTTACGATCCCCTTAAAGGACAGCGCTTCGGACCAAAGACGTGAACTGTGGAGGGAAAGACACCCCACTCCTCCTAATTTCATCACTCCGGCAGAACACCTGCCACCGGGACACGAACTGCAGTGGCCAACCTGGAAATCTTTGAATAGTAGTCGGCTACGGACTCAAGTTGGCCGCTGCAAAGATAACCTGGCCAAATGGGGTTTCCTCGACCCATCACAAGTACCGTGCCAGTGTGGAGCCCCTTCACAGGATATGCGTCATTTCCTTTCCTGCCCCTTATGCCCAACTACCTGCACCTTCAACGACCTATGCGAGGCCAACGACAGAGCTGTCCAGGTGGCTAGATATTGATCGGATAAAATTTGAGTTGATCGACACAAAAAGAAGAAGAAGAAGAAGAATAAATAATCAATAAGAATAGAATGTAATGCACAAGAACACAAATAAATAGATGTACCTCTATAATCCTGTTGAAAATAATGGTTCTGTCCATCACCAGCACCGTAAGGACTAAACTGTGCCTTCAACGCTTCCTCCTGGTGTCTCATGTGACCCATATGGTTCTTGGGAGTCTCACAGTAAAGCTTGGGGGACTCAGAGCCATGTTGATTCTCTTTCAAGTGATTAAGAGACTCCACATATGTTGGTGGCAAGCCTGTTCTTGTTTGGACTGTGGAGTAAGTAATACATTTGACAGGTGTAAATAAGATACAAGAATAAAAAAGGAATGTCATATAATGTAAATTATACTGAGAAAGAAATAGGTAATTAAAACATTGAAAGATGTTAAAGTGATTACTTTGTCAGAAAATCCTAATAGTAATGAATACAACAGATAAATGATGTTTAGTGATATTACAATAAAATAGTAGTATCAAAACATTACTAGTATGAACAAAGTAACATACCTCCATTACTCTGAGCTGGGTCCAATGTGTAGTTACCACTGCTGTTGACTGAGCTAGCTTCATCGTCATCTAACAGGTCATCAAACGCATTAGCGAGCTTATGCTTCAGCTACAACAAGAAACATCAAAACCTGTTACAGACATAGCAATGTTTTGTAAAGAAAACGCATCTCACTCGCATCACAATCGCCGAGCAATCTTGCATTGTGTACAGTTTTTCTTTTTTGTATAAAAGTTATTATGTCCTAAAGCCCACATTTACCTCCTCATTCCGACGTTTCTGGTCTTCGAGTTCTTCTTGTTCTTCAAGCCTGTCTTGAGCACTATTGTTTATATGGATACTCGCGGCGCCTTGAAACAAACTCATTCCGGGACCATCCATAGCAGATATTTAACGTCCTACAAGACGAGTTAGAGCGCAATTTTCACTAAAATACATAAGACTACAGTTTATTGTTTTATAATAAACAACCGTAACAATAAACTCCTTTACAACGTGTGTTACGTAGATTTTTTGTAAATTAATAACCAAAACAAGTTTTTGAAAATCGTTCACCAATGTTACCAGATACGAATGCGTAGGGTAGAAACCCATAATAATCGAAAGCATTGTTTTACTACGCGTAGTGAAAATAGGTCCATTAATTGATTTCCAAAAAGTTATAAATCATCCAAAATGACCGCTTTAAATAGATGTATAAAATATTTTCCAACATAAACAATAAACAAACATTATTCCGTAAGTAAAACTAATTCAAGGCCATTTATTTTTGGCAGTAAAAATGTTTTGGTTTAGTGAAGGTTCTGACAAATTCTGAAAAAATGAAATGCAGCGTTTAGTTTATAAATAATTTTGCGGTATCTTGTTAATCTTCAAAACATGAAATAATAAAACAGAACATCTTTACGAATTTCTACCATTTCTCAGTATTACATTATTACAAATTGGCTACATTTTCATGACATAATTTGACACTTGAAAAGTTGACAGTTTGACACGTCGAAGTCCGTCGAACGCTAGTGTGACTACTAATACTGATACTGTGCAACGTCGCCATAATATGTTGATCCTCACATCAGATTAGTTTGAAATAAAAAAATCTGTCCTTTTTTTGTAATTTCTGTTTCTTTTAATTTTTGTATGCTTCCTATAATTAACCAAAAAGAGTAAAGACCCATATTAAAAAATATTGTAAACTTGACTCGAATAGTATTTTTTATTTTTGACGTGATTCGGAACGCATCGTTTTTGTAACTGTCTGTCAGTCACGTCAGTCACAGAGTTTTAGGTTATTTAAAATAAAAATAATTGCAAAATTAAACGTATTCCATAAAAAATAGTATATTTTGTGCGATATCAGGATTCAGGATTATCAAAGTCTTTTGTATTTATATTAAAATGGCTTTCCGCCCAGTAACACACGTACTTTTCGATATGGACGGTTTAATATTGAGTAAGTTGTGATTTTTAGTAACGTGTGTATATGCAGTGTATTTTTACCAGCTTTAGCTTTTTCTTGTGCTTTGCGTATGCGAAAAGGTTTATAATATAATGATTAGATTGCAATAACCAAAAAGTATTTCAAAAAATCTTTTTAGAGAAAATCTTTACACTATAGGTTTGTGTAAATCTCGTTAGATTCTGTTCTGAAAAGTTTTCAGTGGATTATGCTGCTCAACAACCTGCTCTTAAAATCTGGGATATTATTCCAGATTATCCGCTCGTTTCGGTTCTGGATAAAAGAATTTTAAAATTACCAAAGTAAAACATAAATGGCAAGATGACTTTTATTTCTAGGCATTTGTTTTGTTGAACAAAACTAACAAGATCTTGCCATTTAGACTTCTTTATCTGAAGCTTCTATATAGGTTTCAGTAAATGGTTACAAATGTGTTTTTATTTCCGATATATTCCTATAGTTTTGGTTACAAAGGCGAGCTTAAAACCTTAGCCATTCTCTACCAGTCAACCAAGGGTGACTTATGGTTAAATTGATTAGGTATAATATATAATTAATGACAGATTGTTTCTCAAGGTATCAGTATCATTATGGTAAGCAACAATTAAGATGTTGATGATAGTGTACATCTTATTGTCATGTGCATTGTACTGTTATTAAGATTGTTCCTTGTAAGTAAAATGTATGTGATGTGGCTGTACTTCACTTTAGAATAAATAAACGCAGGTGGGTTATAGTCAGTAAAAATCTGACACTCACACCCTAGGAGACATTTAATTATTTCTTACAAAAAAAATTGGCTTGATGCTTTATAGATGTGTCAATTTAAAGAGCATGTATGATTCTTGCTTGAGGTCTAGTCCTTTGTGATCTTAACTTACTACAATTATACTCATTTGTGAGGTAGACAAAACTAAACTACTTTTATCATAATTATAGATACAGAAGACTTATACACAGTGGCATTTCAAAACATTGTGTCACAGTATGGGAAAAATTACACTTTTGACTTGAAACTCAAACTAATGGGACTGCAAACACATGAAACTGCTGATATGGTTGTATCAGCCCTTAACTTGCCCATAACTTCTGAACAATTTATTGAGGAAAGTAAAAAACAATTTGATGTATTATTTCCTGATACAAAACTCATGCCAGGTAAATTTATTTATAAAATAAACTCATAGTCAGATTTTGTAATTGAGAATTTGAGTTCAGAATGTGTTGAACCCTATTTTGATGCTAAAGTGTGACAGGTTTTTTGGGTACTTAGTAGAGATTGACAAATTCCCAACTTGCTATTTTTTTCAGAAATAGGGTTTGATCCCTAATTTGATTTGAATTTAGCATTTGAAGTTAAGTGTTTCTCAGTCTAATTCAGCCTGAAAGTTTGTAAAAAACTATCTAACTTCCATTAGTCATCAGGAAGGGATTGATACATTTTTAACTCAAAATGGTCATTCCAGAAATCCACCCTATGAATGAGTTTTATTTTAACAGCCACTTAACACAAGAATTCATTTATAGGTGCAAAGCGGCTGATAGAACATTTTCACAACAATAACATTCCAATTGGACTTGCAACTAGTTCTAGCAAAGAGAGCTATGATTTGAAAGTAAACAAGCATCACACAGAACTATTCAGTCTGTTTCCAAACAAGACATTTGGCTCATCAGATCCTGAAGTAAAGAATGGGAAGCCACAACCAGACATATTTTTGGTTTCTGCTAAAAGATTCCCAGATAACCCAAAGCCTGAACAGGTAATTTGTTTTTCATGAATTAATGTTTGAAAGCAGAAGTAGGTATCTTATAACATTATTTATTTAATATATTTAATATTTAATTGCGAGACAAGTTTTGCTGATACAGTCGCTGCATCGCGACTGTATCGATGTCCCTAGATGCTTGTTGTGTCGTGTCTCAGTCGCGCTACAAACGTAATGCAAACGCGCTACAGTCGCGATGCAAACGCGATACAGTCACGTGCCTGTCGCGATGCAAACGCGATACAGTCGCGTGCCTGTCGCGATCAAACTCAAAAATTAAGATTTAGAATGTACCTAGCTTGTTTTCCGTTCTGTCGTCTCCCCGATGTCGTCCGACACGGTCGAGCGTTTGCAGTGCTACTGCTGTCGCGATGCTGTAGCATCGCTTCTATAGCGCATTGCTAAAGCGACTTACGCGCGTTAGTAACGATGCAGTCGTGCGTTTACGAAACGCGCGTCAGCAGTGCTACAAAAAGTCCGTGGGCGAGGGCCCCAAGTTGTTGGCTCCGGCTGTCATTTGAAAATCTTTGACAGTTGCAACAGATAGTCTGAAGCCAGGAAACACCAGTCTCGCTAAGGGTCACAGTTGCTCCATATAAAATACTGGCGCTATCAGTTACAACCGGCACAATTGAAAGTCGACCATAATTTGATTGGGACGAGGCTAGGCAGATTATCATTTACGGAAATAAAATCAATCCTATGAATATTTTTAGTGTCTCGTCTTTGAGGATGCAGTGAATGGAGTGCTGGCGGCCAAGGCTGCAGGCATGCAAGTTGTGATGGTACCGGACCCACGGGTGCCTAAGAATCTGACGGCTGATGCTACTCTTGTCATAGATACTCTAGTTGACTTCAAACCAGAGCTGTTTGGTCTACCACCATTCAAGCCTTAGATATTGTGATATCCAATATTATTCATAAATAATTTGGGTTGTTTTGTCTACCTCGTAAATTAGACTAGAGTCTGAATACATAGAAGTTACCATTTTATTTTATTGATATTATGAACTTAAGGTGAAAGCGTCAGGGTAGCCCGCAAAATTCAAATTTTCTTACGTTTTTTGCAATTTGCAAGCCAGTGGTAGATTGTATAAAGTTAAAAATATCTTTTGCGGTTGTAAAAGTTGTCTTCATTGTTTTACAGTCGCAAATTGCAAAAAACGTAAGAAAATTTGAATTTCGCGGGCTACCCTGACGCTTCCCCTTTAATAGAATATGTACAAACTAAAGATAAAAGTACCTATGGTCAAACGTGTATGATTTTTTTTTATTTTAAATTTATTTAAGTACATAATATGAAATGTTATTTTGTATAATTATGACATGAACAAATTAATATATTAGTTTACTCACAATCATTCTGTTTTTTTCATTTTAAACGTTTAAATAGCAGTGGACAGTAATGGAAAAATATCTTGCATTATTTGTAGACGCACTCGCCTATGTGTATATTTGTTTCTATAGAAGAAATAGAGCAATTTGCACACACAAGCATAGTAGGTATTTAACATGCAAGTGCTAAGTACCTATATTATGTATGTTAAACAGAAAAGTGCCTACTTGACGTTGCTACCAGTACCTACATCTGTATTATTAATAGTACCGGAAACTATACAATACTGAAACAGTCATTTTAATTACGTACGCATCAGTTATATAAAGACTTTACAGATAAGATATACGTAGATTTTCATAACAACATCTCCCAGTCATATGGAATTACTAAAGAAGCCATAGTGTTATTGTGATTACATTTGTAACAGTGGAAGCAAAATATTAAAGAAAATGTTTAAACCAGTGACACACGTTTTGTTTGATATGGACGGTTTATTATTGAGTAAGATTTAAATCTCTTTTTAATTTAGTCGATACTGTCCCACTGTTGGGCAAATAGTTCGTGTTATTCTTTTCTCGAGTAAACTTAAACCTGCTGCAGCAAGCGTATATTGAACTAATCTCTGCCAGCGGCATCGCCCGCGTGAAAGTAGGTTTCTCCATAAAAACTTTAAACCCCCGTTTCATCCTCTTAGGGGGTGAATTTTAGAAAATCCTCTCGTAGTGCTCGCCCTGCGTCATAAAAGTCTCAGTAGTTTCGGCTGTGCGTTGATATCAGTCAGTCAGTTTCTCCATTTATCAATATCTGGATTGATTACGTCAACTTCAAAAACGTACCGACAAAAGGTATGTTACCTCTTTCTATTAGGATGTCCATAGACTTGTAAGAAAGGGACACTACGTCTTGCTGGGTACATTTTTTCCCCTTTTGCTTATCAATAAAAACAATTATGAACTTAGTGATAATGAAAATAAAGTACACTTCAGAAAGTGTAATATTGCTTCGTAATCAATCCAGGGTATATTTATACATAGGTAATAATAAATAGTAATAGTACCTACTTACCATCTTATTTATGGACGATTCATTATCATTACTGCTATTTTCAGATACTGAAGACCTTTATACTGTGGGATTTCAACAAGTAGCTTCCCGGTTCGGCAAGGAGTTTACATTTGCTCTAAAGAGCAAGATCATGGGTCAGCAAAGCAAGGAGTTTGCAAGCACCATCATAGACGACCTTGGCTTGCCACTCAGTGTTGACGAGTTCTTATCTGAGACGCGCACAATATTCGATGAATTGTTTCCACACTGCCAGATTATGCCTGGTAAATAAGTCTAGTTTTATTAGTATGTAATAATATGATGCATACGATAAAATTGCTTTAATGCCTTTATGAGTATATGAGACCTATTGTAGAAGTGTAGAACATATCTTCCTAAGCAATAACAGCCAATTTAAAGTATACAAACACATCTCATAAGCGTCAAACACATCCATTTGTCTATACGTACTTCTTCCAAAAACTTAGCTTTTTTAGTCTCATATCTATGCTTACCTAATAAAAACTTTAATATTTACAGGAGTCGAGAAACTAATTCGTCATCTCCACAATAACAACGTAGGCATTGGATTAGCGACGAGCAGTAGCAAGGAGTCCTATGATCTAAAGACGGTGAACCATCAGGAACTCTTCGATCTGTTTCCATGCAAAACCTGGGGGACGTCAGATCCCGACGTGAAGAGAGGAAAACCGTTCCCAGACATATTCTTCGTTGCAGCTAACAAATTTCCTGATAAACCTGCTCCTGAGAAGGTAGTTTATAATTTTTAACCTATCACATACCCGCAAAACGAGACACAATAGTAAAACAATAACAGCGCGGTCTCATAGGACCGGTCGGGGATTCATGAATAAGACCGTTTTCACATCTTCCGATCCGATATCGGTATCGGACTCCGATACGATATCGGGGTAAGTAAAATGTATGAAAAGCTGTGCTCCGATATCCGATATCGGGTCGGACAATATGAAAGACAGGTACATATCTCATACATTTACCTTACCCCCGGTGACGTGCTGTTAATAGAAGCCCAAAAGCCGGGCTTTACATGACACCATGACCTAAAACCCTAACCATAGAACGTTACACATTAATAAAAACAAAACTCTAACTTTAAAATTCGCGCGTCAGGACGCGCGCGACATGTAATCGCGCAGTTGTCAAACTTAGATTCATTCATTCATTAGATAACGCAAGGAACGCGACGTTGCCACTCCAACCTAACACACTGCGCGGTAAATCTAACGCGATCTGCTATTTCGCTCTAACTCGTGATGTATTTCTGTCTCTTATCAACACACTGGCTTCTGTATATGGCTTTATGTGCCGTCTCTTTCTTCACTGTAAACACAGAAAAGTTTCGTCTCTGTATTACGAAAATGTGTATGTGTGTGTAAGTCGACCTAGAACATTTATCTCCTAAGAAAAGCCAGGCATAATCATCCCTCTGAATGAACACAATTTTCGAGACACTGACGCCCTCTATGAAGCGTAAAACTCTGCGAACTAATGTTACTACTAACTAGTTCAAATATTTTTATGAGCGGTTATCGTGTTGACATTACGCTTTTTTTTATAGTTTTTTTTAGTTTTCTGTGATTTAAAGTTTTGTGATTAGTTTTTTGCAGTAACTTACTTTGTTTTGGAGTGATTAAAGTTTATTATCTTTGAAATGAATTCGGAAATACATGCCATTGTTCCTTGTGAAGGATTAAAATGTGTGGCAGCCATTGTAGGCCAGGTAAACACTTTGAGTTTTAAAGATAAATATGATCTCGTAACTTCACCTAAACCTACCCCTGATTTGAATATTTCTCAGAAAACGAAAACACATAATAGGCAATTTCATCGTTCAGTTTACAAAACACAGTGGATTGTAGGCTGCTCTCACTTAAACAAATTATTTTGCTGGTGTTGCATATTTTTCTCAAACGAAAAGAACGCTTGGAATACATCAGGTTATAATGACCTAAATAACTTCGCTGGTGCCATAAAAAGACATCAGAATTCTCAAAAGCACTTGAACGCTGTTATTTCATTCTGTAGTTTTGGTAAAACGCGAATAGAAACTTCTTTTTCTCGACAGTTAAGTGACGAAATATCTAAGTACAATAAGCGTGTTGATCAAAATCGCGCCGTTTTTCAAAGATTAGTAGATATTGTGTGCCTCTTAGCTCAACAGGAACTTCCTTTTCGAGGTCACGATGAGTCCAAAACCTCATTAAATAAAGGTAATTTCTTAGAGTTGGTATCTTTGCTTTCTAAATACGATCTTGTATTAGAAAAACATACGCAGCAACAAGAATGTAATAAACCCGGGCCTAGTTACTTGTCGAATAGAATTCAAAATGATATTATTCATTCTATTTACGAAGTTATGAAAACTCGCATAGAGTTCGAGATTAAGAGCACAAAATTTGTTTCCGTTATTGTTGACGAAACTCCCGATATTAGTAACAGAGAGCAATTGTGCGTAATTTTTAGATATTATTATGGTAATGACATTCATGATCGTTTTTTGGGGTACGTTAATGTATCGGATGACCGTACCGCTGAAACTTTATCGCAAATAATTTTAGACAACTTAATGAAATACGAGTGCATCGGAAAACTAGTAGCACAAAGCTACGACGGTGCTAGCGTAATGTCAGGATCAAGGAACGGCGTCCAACAAAAAATCAAGGACGTTTGTCCCCAAGCAATTTACGTTTGGTGTAATGCTCATATTTTAAACTTGGTACTTTCCAAATCTTGTGGTAGGATTGGTGAAGTGAGTTTGTTTTTTTCAGCCCTTCAGGCAATGATTACTTTTTTTAGTAACAGCACGAAACGTGCTGCCTTTTATGACAGTCATTGTAGCAAAAAATTGCCTCATCTGTCTGCAACTCGTTGGTCGTATTCATCGCGTATTGTAAATACGGTTTATAGGCAAAAACGTCATCTCATTACTATGTTCAATGAAATGGCTGACAACACGCAGGAATGGGACGGAGATAGTATTTTAGCCGCGGAAAACTTTTACAATTTGCTAACATCTTTTAACTTTAATTTTTTTCTTTTTGTTTTCCACACAATATTTGAAAGAACCGATGGCTTGTATAATATAATTCAAAAATCACAAGTCGATGTTGGTTTTTGCTGTAACAAAATAAAAGAATTTAATTTATGGTTGAATGACCAATTCCTTCCACAGTTCGACCAAATTTATGAAGACGCATTGTCTAATAATTCACCTCCTCGATTAAGACGCAATGTTACTTGCGCTCGTACAGAGTATAAACGACTTTACGTCCAAGTTATTGATAACATATCATCTGAGATTAATTCTAGATATTCTGAAATTTTCAAATTACAGTTTTTCCAATTGCTTAATAAAAAACATTTTGATAATTATAATGTCGTTTTTCCGACAGTGGAATTAGACTCGTTAATGAGCATTTATGGAAACCATTTTGACAGGGATACTTTAAAAAGTCAGTTGATAAGTTTGTATTCATCACCTGAACTGAAGGAGCGCAACATTTTCGATATAATAGATTTCATACAAGAAAATTGCCTCCAAGATGCCTTTCCCGAGCTTCTGAAATTAGCGTATTTAATTGTCACCATTCCTGCAACCAGTTGTTCCGCAGAGCGGGCGTTTTCTTCTTTAAAACGCATTCACACGTATTTAAGAAACACACAAGGACAAGAGCGTCTTTCCGAATTATCTTTGATCGCAATTGAAAAACAGCTGTTGGTAGAATTAAAACGTTCACCAACTTTTTACGCTGATGTAATAAAATCATTTTTAAAGAAAGATAGACATTTTGAATTAGAATACAAAAAGTAATTTTTTCATTTTATGTAGGTATTTAAAGTATTTATCAAACTTCACGATTGTTGCTCGTATAAATTGACAGCAAACGGCTTTTATCAAAGCCACTGGAGGTATGTCATTGCTGATATGTATTTGTAAATCTATCGAGTAATAATATGCCTTCTGTGCGCTTTGTTATTTGTCATCTGTTTGTGATAAAGAAGCGAAGAACGAAGATCTATGGCTGTTTACATTGTGAGTACTAGCTAAATATCATCAACATCGTTAACAATTTGTAGTAATACTTCACTAAACCACTAGGTACAGAAAGACAATTGATTACCACAATCGTGTCTGCGCCATCTAGTGGAGCGGCTAGAAGTAGTGTGTGTAAGGTGCAAGAACTATCTAAGAATGCTCATAGATGGCGCTCTTATAACGGTTACGTCAAGAAATTTATGATATTATAGATTACAGGTATGATGATAACAGTTGTGGTGAAGCTTTTGTTTACATTATTTTGCACATATGATACATGGATTAGTGTTAGGGTTTTTTTTCCGGAATATTAGTGCAATAGCAGATAGGTCAACTCAGGTCAAAGTTGCCCCCTGGATATTTATAGGGGGGCAATCCCCCTTGGGCTTGCCCCCCTATAAATACCCACGCCCGCCACTGCTTACCCCGATATCGTATCGGCGTCCGATACCGATATCGGATCGGAAGATGTGAAAACGGTCTTAAACGGATAGTTAAAAATTAATTTGACAAGACGACCTGCTGTCACTCAATTTTGGATCTTATTTCCTATAAAATAGAGTAGGTATTTGATTAAATGTAAAATATTGATTCTGAACGAGGTATTTTCGGTCTGAAATAATCGAATCGACGCCGACGAGTCGATGGTTTATTTTAACGAAACATTACTATATCCGATGAGGACCATAATGCAGGTTCAGCAAACGGCACTAGGTGAAGACACCACACACCATCTATTACTGACGGAACTTACGTCCATAATTATTATGTCGTGCCCACATGTATAACATAATGTTTTCTTTCCCCAGTGTTTGGTGTTCGAGGATTCTATCAACGGCGTGAGGGCTGCGCGGGCGGCTGGTATGCAAGTCGTGATGGTACCCGACCCCCGTCTAGATCGCTCACGCACTACAGAAGCGACGCTCGTACTAGACTCTGTTGAGAACTTCAGGCCAGAAATGTTCGGACTACCGCCCTATAAGAAAAATGATTAGAAAAAATGAGCAACGCAATAAATTATCTCAATTTGATCTTTTCTTTAGCAATTGAAAAATGGCAATAATGCCTTGTGGTTGAAAGATGTATTTTTTTTGTTATTGTTCTGTGTTTATTTATTTATATTTAGTATAAATAATATTTGATGTTTAGTCTTAGGTAAAAGAGGTGCTAAGGCAATTTTAAGAATAAGTCTTATGTACAATTGTGTATATTGTAAATAGTAATAAAACAACATAATGGTGCTGTGAAGTTTTGTATTTTTATTTAATTATGACTAGACATAAGAGGTCAATGTTTAACACATTCAGGTACTGTAGAGGTGTAATACTGCCTGTATAAGTATACTGTAAATCTAATTTCAGATCATCTGAGAAACATTAAATGTTTTTCAAACAGTTTTCATTAACACCAAAATAAAAAAATAATATAAGTACTACTTAAGTAGTGGTTACTAAAACAATAAGTACTGATCATGTGATGATTGACAATATTATAAATACAAGCACCAACAAATACTTATAATAACAGTTTCCTTTAATTATCATAGGCTGGAAGACCAAATAACTCAGGTTGGAAATCCTCCAAGGATTTGAGAACCAATGTCGCAGTCTGCAGTTGATCATCCTCTATGCGAGGGTCAGGCACCGCTACTACTTGCATGTTGGCTGCATTCGCTGCTTTTATACCATTCACAGCATCTTCAAAAACAAGGCACTGCAAACATATGAATATCATGAGAAAATGATATTTGTTCTCATTACACAAATCAAATATATTGTTAACTAGCTTCCGCCAGTGGTTTCACCCATTTGAAAATATATGCCATGCTTTGATAAAGTAGTATTCTACTGGTGAAAGATTTTATAATATTATTAGTATAAATATCTAACATAAACTAATGATGATTATAATTGTTTCAATTCCTATTATCAAATATAACTATAAACAAACTGACATTTTAGGTCATGGTCATAAACAAATCTGCGTCATCTACTCACATCTTCTGGCTTTGGCTTTTCAGGAAATCGAGAAGCACAGACAAGGAATATGGCTGGATCAGGCTTTCCCTTGATGACTTCAGGGTCTGTAGATCCCATGGTCAGATGGTGGAATAAACTCAAAAACTCTTGATGGTTTTGCATCTTCATATCCACACTGTCCTTACTTGAACTTGTAGCTAGAGCTATTGGAACTCCTTTTTTGTGCAAGTGCTCCACTAGCTTTTGTGCACCTGTAATTTTAATTAATAGATGTTCAGACATATTTTCAGGCAATCATTTGAAGAAAACAAAATGATTTCATTTTTAAACCCTTGTGTTAAATTCAAGAACCAACCTAGCATATGGATCAAACAATAAAAAAAGAATTTAAATTCGTGATTGATTGATTTGGACTTGCTATTCAGGGCCTAGACATGAATATAAAACAACAACAAATTTTTTCAACCCTTTTCATGAAGAAAATAATTGTAAGCAACAGTTTTTGCAACAAGGAGTCTTTGCTTTTTTAATTATCTCTGAGAAGGCTTTGGCAGCGAAATGTTATAGGAAGAATATAATGTTACAATAGCTTAAGGTTTGACATAGAAATTAAATAGCTAATACAGCTTTTGTCCACAAAACAGTATTTTTGTTAATTCAACTGAAAGCCAAGAGTTTATCAGAATCAATTACCTACTTAGCAAAATTAATATTTTTTATGGTCGAGTAGATACAGACAGCTGTGTTATAGCTAATAATGTGCTTTAATTTACACAAAAAATATATATTAGGTATTATGTAGAAACTTATACTCAAAGAATACACACTTATCATGCAGTTCAATAACATTTTTATATCCAAATTTAATTTTACCTGGCATAAGCTGCACTTTAGGGAACAGTACCTCATAATATTCGAAACTCTCCTTCATAAATTCCTCCTTGGTAATCGGTAATTCCAAAGTCTTTATTATTTTTTCCGCACATTCGTGACCTTGGAATCCCAAAAGGCTGGCTTTGACTTCCCAGGTAAATGTTTTCCCATATTTTGCACATACAGCAGTAAAGGCTTCTGTATATAAGATTTCAGAATCTAAAACACAATAATCACATGAAGGTAACCGGACTTTTCATCAGTACTTACTAATCTCGCGCAATATCGTGGAAAATTTACCCAGAAGTAATCCATCTAAATCGAACAACACGTGAGTTACATTTTTGAATTGCATTTTAAAATATTTCTCAAAAATATATGTGTATAAGAATATTTAGTCTTATCCTTTTCACTTATTTTAATTTTAGAGCAATCTTCGCTACAGTAGTTTCGTGTTGGATTTTGACAGTGTTAGCCTTTGGCCTTAGCTTTCAGATTGAATGACAATTCCAGTGACTGAATTACATAATTACACCAATAATCATATTTAAGTTAATTCTGAAATAACAGTTTTCAACTTCATACGCTTAAATTGTTGATAATGTCAATTTAAAATTATTGTGGCTAAAATTAAATTATATTTAACATTACGTTTCGTCACACTAATAAAAGTTACAATTAGTACTTATCAATACTAAATTACAGATTTTATTTAATATATAGCAGAATGTTACAAAAGTAAATAATAAAAATTAGATTGAGTTGATAGTCAGTTTTCATCTTTATAAACCAATAATCTAACTTGTTTTAGATTTCAGGAATTGATCGCTGCGTCAAACGAATCATACATAAATTTAAAGGGACGTTTCACTAATAAAGTTATGAATCTTCACTACTTCAGTACTAATTAATAGAATTTTTTCTAAGATCTTAGATTAAAAAAATCTAGTCTTCAAAATACTGTTAGGAATAGGTTTCATTCGGGTTTATACATTGAGACACCATTAGAATAGGTAGTGAAACGTACCCTTTTCGGCGGGAAGTTTAGAGGGAGTAAATATTAGTGTCGACCCTTTTCAGGAAGAACGTTGTAAGTGACAATTTGCGTTGTTTTCAGGAATGGCTTGTTTCTTCTTCTTCACATCTCGCAAAAAATGCAACCTAGCTGTCGCTTCACTTGCCATGTTCTCTTAAAAATGGTCAAATGACGATTAAAAAAGAGCCAAGTGCGAGTCGCACTCGCGTACGATGGGTTCCACATGATGGGTGGGCACGTTTGTTGAATGGGAGTAGTTTTTAGTCTGTGAAAATGTCACCTGTCTAGCTATCACGGTTCACGAGGTAGGTACTGCCTGGTGACCAACGGAAAAACAGACAGATAGACAGACTGGCAGACAGCGGAGTCTTAGTAATAGGGTCCCGTTTTAACCTTTGAGTACGAAACATTGTCATTGGTTTTGCCGCCTAGCTTTTTTTAATTAGTTGGGATCGGAGTTCCAGTCTGCCCATCGGAACTCAGGCCTATAAGCCTACCGGTTGAAGTGAGGTTAGAAATTGTCTATAGTTATCCGAGACTACTACTTGTATAGGCACAACTTTGTGGCCACTGAAACTAGGATTAAACTTTGGCGACTTGCTCTTAAAGGAAGGGGCTTGATTATGGCACTATCATAGTGTACCAGTACTTCACTCCGGAACAGCTGCTCACACTCTATCAAGCGCAAGTTCGATCCCTGATAGCTACAACCCAGGAATCTTTAAGTCAAAAGTGAATAGGTTACTTCTAGGTAAGCGCGCTCCATCGTCGACCGCATCGTCACTTTTCCATCAGGTGAGATAGCGGTGAAACTTGAACCTGTCAACAATAATATAAAAAAAAAACTTAGGTACTAGGATCGGTCCATTATTAATGACAATAATGACAGAACTATTGGAGTCAGTAAGCCTGGTTCCACCTGATGGGAATGACGAAATCAAAAGGCACCTATTTTGCTTCGGCTCGGTTGTGTGGGATGTAGGCTGAGGCAACATTGTATCGATAGTCATTAACTAATATCTAAAGAGCCACGATTCGAGCCTCGACCAACACCATAGGACGCTTTCGTTAAGCAGCTGGATCAAAGGCTTTATTCAGAAAGCCTCTGATACCTGTGGCCTACTATTTTACTACTTATTTTTTTTTAAGAAATGTTGTGAATTCGGAATTTTAAATATTTATTTAAAAATATGAATAAAGGGAATTGAACGGTGTTTCTGTTCAAAATGTGTAAAATGATGGTGATGTTTGTTTGATTAGTATAATTCGCATAGGTTATTGGAATGGAACCTAACCCAAATACTAAATTAACATATTCAAAAAAAAAAAACGATTCTTAAGTACATAATCCAATATTATTATTATAAATCTGATCTGTTTGAACGCGAAAAAAATTGTGTTGGATTTATCGAGGGTCGCATAACATCACGCTACGACCCAAGGGAGCAGAGCAGTAAATAAAGGCGCATGTGAAACCTTGGTGGAGCTAGTTTTGTAATAAATGAATTATTTTGTGCTCACAGGGTCTGGAGCCGGAAAAAAATCTGATGGACAGTAACGTAACAGCCCATAGGGCTACCACCCACTTACTGCACTCAAATGAAATCCTATGACAAAACTGAATTTCAGAGAAACTTTCAGGCATTTTACTATACTATAACTACAGTCATTTGATATACAAATGGTTAATGACGCCAACTTTAGAGGAGCTCGTGGCTAGATAATAACAGCCGCACAGATCGATCTTCAAGGTTAAGCAACGCTTGCCTAGGTTGGTCTGTTGATGGGTGACCATCTTAACATAACAAGTTTCCTCCGTGCCTCGGAAAGCACGTTAAGCCGTTGGTCCCGGCTGTCATTTGGAGATCTTTGGCAGTCGTTACGGATAGTCAGAAGCCAGTAAATTTGACTCCAGTCTTGCCATGAAGTACCGTGTTACCCCAGTTAATGGGTTGTGGAGGTCTGGTAGGCAGCCGCTCCTCGTAAAATACTGGTATTCAGCTAAATCTGGCTTGACTGGAAGCCGACCCCAATATAGTTGGGAAAAGGCTAGGCAGATGATGAATGACGCCAACTTTAGTAGGTATGGGTCGTGCTTCCCGAGGCATAGCGGATTGTCCTACGGGTTATGAGTTGTGTTTTATATGGTACCAAATTCTTCTCTAACCACTTAACCAGTTATCTATTAGCATTAGCAATTTCGGCCTTGTAATGTTCTCACTGTTGGGACTCGGGCCACCTCTCTAGGAGAGAGAATGGTCCATAATCCATCACGCGGGTCCAGTGCGGATTGGTGGATGTCGCATGTCTTCGAATTGTTGGCACGAGGACATGCCGGTTTCCATGTGATGTTTTCCTTCACCCTTATGAGAGCAGTGGTGATGAAATAAATCCCAGTTACCAGTTTTTTTTTTACAGTTATCCTTTTGAATTTATTCCACTTTACCCTAGCAAGCCGTCCCGAGGCAAAGTGGAATGCCTTAAGGGATGCTCAAATGTAGCCCGGGAAATTCAAATTTTCTGAAGTTTTTTTTGGTCACAGACAAGTTGATTAAAATAATTATGATTCGCGGGCGCTTTTGTTTTGAAATAAAATCTTCAATACAACCCTCTCAGTTCGTCTTACCCCATTGAATGACTATTTCACGAAATAACCACTCGAGACGAAAAACATTAGACACGAAAGTACCTAATATTCCTATTCAACTTCTGAAGCACTTTTTCATGATTATTGCTTTGGAGATTCCATCCAGAGCTCCGAAGGACTGATAAATGATATTTATTTTGCAAATTGGTTTTCACAAACTCTTTTACACGTCAATTTTTTTTTATCTTTTTTTTATTAGATAAGGCCGATGTTTCCTAACTGACTACCGTGAGAAGAAACACCGAAACAAACTCAGACTGGAAGTAATTTTCTTATGTCTTCAGTTTCTGATTTTGTAATTAACGCGTATCTAAATGTATAAATTTAATTTTTAATTTTGTATGTGTCTACGAAAGGCGGTTTTTTCCGAGACATCCTATATCTTCTGTGTTTAATTTTGACATGTTACTGA
Organism: Mythimna separata; assembly: GCA_030763345.1. Classification (NCBI taxonomy): domain Eukaryota; kingdom Metazoa; phylum Arthropoda; class Insecta; order Lepidoptera; family Noctuidae; genus Mythimna; species Mythimna separata. The sequence continues at coordinate 9,591,653 of CM061168.1, forward strand.
TATTTGCTCGGATGAATTGGATGCTAGTCTGTATCGGCGTTATGAGTCCATTGAATCGTGTGGACAAGTTTGAGACGACAGCGAATTTTGTACACGCACGACACGATTGATCACGCAAGGAAACACTAAGCATAGCCGGTGGGCTTTAATGCTGCGGCCAAACTATGCTCCTCGCGCTGCTCATCGCTCTGCTCCTCGCGCTGCCGTGATTTGCCGCGATGTTGCTCTCTCTCTCTCGCGCGCAAAGACCGACAAGATAGGGAGCAGTGGGCAGGACGAGGAGCATGACGAGTAACGTGGCCACACTATGTCTCTGCCTCCTTTCCTCGTTACTTCCCATGCTACTCGTCGAGTGTGTGGCCGCGGCATAAAAGTTACCCGAAGGGCAGTGGAGAGAAGTTGCACTTTGGGTGACTTTAAACTTCGTGGGGCAGTTTGTGACCGACCACGTTTCAGAGCGCTATGTCAACAGTGGCAACACGCAGATTTGGTCACAGACCTTTGTATTGATACGCTTCGGTTTTTTGGACGAGAAAATATTTTGCAGCTCCGATTTCGCAACGGATTTCGATGAAACTCGATACACGAGTATAGAAATAGCACATACGATACTTTTAGAGAGTACTCCCAGATAAAAGATCATCATACTTCAAGATAGAATTATTATCCCAAAGGTGTACCTAGCTACCACGGGATAATTTTCTATTAACAAAAAAAATATTCTGAAGTCGTTAAAAATATTTGACGAAGGCAAAAAGTAAATGTTTAAATAACTAAAAGTATTGTCTAGTAGCAAGTTATTTCAACCGCGTTAATCCTTTGCTTGTGGGAAAATTATAGCTTTTGTTATTTAACAATATGATTTCCGTTACAAATTTTATTTTAAAATCAGTCCAGTTGTTTTAGAGTTAAATCGTAACATACAAATAAACCAAAAGTCAAATCTTTCCTCTTTATAATATTAGTTTAAATATAGGCGTTACGTCAACTTTGATACACAAAAACATTCTGCAGCCTAATATACATAGGTACTCGCAGTCCACTGCGATTTCAGCCGCTTCCTTGAGTAGGTACTACTCCACTCCTATTAGTGGTAGCGTAATGTTAAATAGCTTTGCTTGATATATTGTATGGGACACATACAATTTTTCAATTCGAACAAATCGTTCCTGAGATTTTGTTATCATATTTTTTTTTACCAAAATCTAGTTTACAATATTTTATAGGTAACTAGGCTGACTATCATAACACAGGTATTTTCAAATCCAGCGTAATTTTTGTAACAAATAAAATATACAATATGTTTATGACAATACGACAATAAATGAAAACACTGGCAATACTCATAATTATGAATAACGTTTAGTATGGTATCAACACTGAAATTGCGAAAAAAAGTTCAGGTATCCCATACATTTACGTTTGCATAAGTCGACAAAATGTAGGTACGAGACACCTGATTTTTTTTTCGCGATTTCAAGATTGGTCCCTTAGGTACTAAAAGTTATTCATAATGATGAGTATTGCTAGGGTTTAATTTATTGTCGTATTATCATAAACACATTGTATATACGACGAGAGCCTAGAACCAATCGGTTAGGTACATATTATTCCCCTATACGCGTTCTTGGTATTCGTGAGTTCATAACTCCACCTAAGTTCGTTACCTATGCAAAAAAATACAGTCATGATGTTTCACATGTTGTAGTTCCTACTATCTATCCATTTGTTATTATCGGAACCAGCTCCTTAGCTTTGTCATTAGTGAAGTATTCTTAAAAGATTTAAAATACTTAACTCGTTAGAAACGAAACTCGAGAATCTTGCAGTCTATCTTGACTCATTTATTTACTAAAACTTTGTATAGGTGCAGTGGTGGTACCACAGATTACTGAATAGTTACTACGGTGGTACATAGGGGGACTTAATGCAATAAGGTATTCTCTACCAGTCAAATATTGGGTTATGAATGGCTACACTATGGTAGGAGTATACCTACAATATATTAAGTATAAATAGATATGTGCGCCTCACAATCAATGATTGCAGCACTGCTTACCATCAGGTGGGATCCCAGTCATGAGTCAAGCACTAGTTCATGGTACCTACATAAAAAAAAGGCAATGAACTGTCACTAAGATTAGGTACTTACCTAATATGAATTATAGGCTTGAAGGAAAATCAGACAAGAATTACCAAAGTTTGCAAAGCAAGATAACTTGCTTATAATTTTATTATGGGCTATAAACCAAGTAAGAAATCTCTCAGTGGTGTTATTAATTTATAAATACATATTAAAAAAACGAAAGCTTGTCGAAAGATTTTTCACATAAAAAAAGAAGTTGGGGTTATTCATGGCAGCTGTGGGTTGTAGGTAGCCACTACCTATAGGCCATCTACCCGGGCGTCCTTCAGACTTCTGTCGGGAGCTGGGTACAAGGTGACCCCCGTATTATTTGGCAAGGTCTAATTCCGTCTCCTTCCTTTTTGTTTTGCTTTGCCTTATCCTGGGTTTAACCTCATTTCTTTTTGTTTTTTTATTGCCGACACAAAAATAAATACGTTGTGGTATATAGGTACTCGTAAATGTGTATCTAGAAAGTCTTATGGATTAAAACATTTGAATAATAAAAACAATGTTGATACGAAGTTATGCTGATAAATCACTTGAGAAATGAGTGACCTTGTATAAAACCTCTGGGACATTCACCCTTAAATTTTATCAAGGTTGTGTTTTTATTAAATATTTGCACTGTTATTTAACTTCATAAAGAACTTGTTGATTGTTCGTTGTGTGTATAGTTTTTTAAATCCCTGCATAAGGTTCACAAACGCATAACACGTCTACGGGAATGGCCTACTCATGAAGTAATACAGTAGGCCTTGAACTAATTTCCCTACTTTTTCACAATCGTGCCCTTCCCGATAGATTAGGTCAATACAATTAATACACTTATTGGCCAGTAAGAAAGTCGGACAAGATGATTGTTAGTCATGTGCACTATTCGTATGCAACGAACACTTGCTGTTCGATATCCACAATCCATAATTATTAATTCATGGATATAGAGCGTGAAATAAAGCATTCAGGCAAAACAAGAAGTAAGTAGGTATATAGGGGCGCAACGTGTTGGCGGATTCTCAGTCGTTAGTGACGAGGCTCGCGGGCTGCCGGGCGACTCCCGTGAGCGACCTCGTGTATGAACTACCTTTCGAGACAGATAAAGGAATTCCTATGTGATGTTAGTAAACAAAAAGTGTATAAATAAAAAGCGCGGCGTGTTCCCTCTGTCAGTCTACTTGTGAAGTTAAGCTGGCTACGATGTCTCTTCCGGGAGTTTTCCTTTTTTCACACTACGTGGAGAGCTTTTGGGTAAGTTTATTACCTACCATTAAAAATAAAAAAATTGTAGCCTTTACACACGGTTCCCTATTTTATGTTTAGTCGTTATAGTTTAATCTTTTTAATTTTTAATAAAGCGTACGTACCAAGCGAGCAAGCACGTAGGTAATTATTTTTTTGCACTTAATTCACAGACTGCGTCTGAAGTGGGTAACATGAGTGCATGATCCAGACTAGATTGAAAGCACTATGCTTACCTATCATAATATGAACGAGTTTTTATTTAGCAATATACCATTATAAATAATGTTATTTATTTTATTTATGTGTCTAGTTTTCTCTGCTTTATCCCGGACACAAAGATCCAGCCGAGGCATAAACTGTAAGAAGTTACGGCTGCAAGTAGAAAATATACATTATTCAGACATTTTTCTTGCGAATTATGAAGCGCTACGCCTAGCTTGCGTGTTTTGGAGAAGTTATGTTGCAAGTTAATTTTTAATAGATGTTTTTTCTTCAGACGAATGACGCGAAAAAAGGTTTAAATTGTTGCATGTAAAGTTTGCCCTATACGCTGTGAAAAGAATAAGTAAACCAAAGTGCTCGCTAAATGGGTGCAGTTTGGTTTATGAGGCGCAAGAAATTTATAGAATTTTTGCTTGGGTAAACAATTTAAATGAAAAGTCCGAACGTAGTCCGAACTATGATACTACATACTTAGTAACAATGCTTGATTTACGTAATGTAGGACCTACTGCAGGCTATCTAACAATTAATTAAACTCGGTAATTCATCCATAACTAAAGTTACGGTTGAAATACTTTCGTAAAGATCACAACTTCCTTCGTGTGTTGGTGCCTAATTGGATGATAGTTTCTGACCTTTACGGAAACTATATCATTAAAATGCAAATAGCGACCTATATTTAGAGTTAACCCACATTTTACTTCATTAATAAGAATGAACCTACATGCAGAAGTTCTTTCTTAATGAATAGGCATTTTACAAAAGCTGTTGTATTCGATTGAATTCGAAATGGCAGACGGTTCTCGCTTCGCAGTCGAATTCTTGTTTTACTTTTTGTTATCAAGAAACTTGGATTGCTTAATCGGAGTGAGCGAAAACTGTGAGGACGATGTATGGAGCTGAAAATGTGTGTTGCTCTGAGTGTTGAGTCGTGGTCATATGGTTGTGGTGCAATGCGCTGCTGTCGCTTCCTATTGCCAAACAAGCGCTCTCGGCAGCCACAGGAGTGCGTGAGACTGCTTGACCGAGACGTTGAATATTCAGCATTTGTTCACTCATCGCTATATATTAATATTCAATCGGTCGCTCCTGCCTCTGATTCAAGGTTAATTTTTTACCCGGTACTAATTAAGAATAATTGCGAACGTTGTTTTAAACGATAATAGTTCGTCGCACAAGATTGGTTTAGAAAACAGCGATCGTATTTCATAGTATTGTTAATATTGAACTTGTAGTAGCAAAAATATTTCGTAGAAGATTTCTTGTATAATATCTCACTCGAACAGTATCTACACAAGTAGGTTTGTGCTAAAAAAACGGGTGATATTCGGTAGTCTCACGTGCGACATTTCTGCTTCGAACATGTGTTGAGAGTCGTGACCGGATGTTCATCAGCGTTATTACCTTGTCTCAAATATCCAGAGACTTTGATGGATACAATTAATTTATAGTATTACATAATAGGTATATTTCATATTCTAAGTAGAGGAGGAAGGAATTTAAATGAACAAAAAATTGCCTATGTAAGATTCAACGTCGGTAGGTAGGCAAAAATGCCAAAATGTTGCTTTTCTTCTACGTTCGGTCGTAGGAAATGCTTAGGTATATTTGTAGCCTTATTATCGTTTCTCGTGTAAGTATAAATAACAACAATACAGATACGTCTCGGAACTAATTAAATGAGCCTGTTAATGAATACGTATATCCCCGTAATAAATCCGTAGCTCCTTTTAGATCACCGATAAACACCACCTACATATGATCGCACTTTGTGATTTTATTTTTTACTGCTTCACTTTTGCGGTATGGATGGCCTTCCACAACTGGTTAGTTGGCTAAAACTACCCTATTAGTATGATAATGGATTGCCGAGTCGGGTCGTAAACCATCGTCGGAACAAAATTTTGTATCGGCGATGACGCGCCCGCCATCGACCTACTGTTCGCCTTGAACCTCATACAAGGACAAGCTTTTATTATTAATTAAATGTATTGTAACAATATTATTTATTTTTGTGTTGAAATAAGAACCACTCTTGTTATGTAAAATCTATTGTGCCTATATTCGTAATAGAGCTATATTGTGGCAGTATTAAGCCTACGCAGTTGGTGTGCCTACGCGCTTTTAGGAATCAACAGTAAAGAGCTGGATTGCTCGATATTTTTTCCAATAGTCGCTCATTGATATTCTCAATCGATTAGAGTAAAAAAGCTTGTTAGTCAGCTCTGATTGACTTTAGCGAAGCTAATAGGTCTGGGTTCCTGTTTGCGTTGACGCTTGCTTGTTTCCATCAACAATTTTTTATCTTCTGCGCAGTTGAGTTATGTATCGAAATATGGTGAAAGCCGGTATCGTTAAATTAAATCATTCCCAAAAAAATATGTTCGTTTGATCTTAAGAATCAGGTATACTACCAACTCTTAATTGTATAAACCTAGGGCCGTAATAATTCGATGTATTAACATAATACGCAATTAACACATTTTGTTGGGAAGTGAAATAATCAACAGAGCATATCACGAAATCTGGACGCGCAAGCATGAGTTCGCACATGTAGCATGAGATAAGTCAGTCCTTGAAACCTGGATGTGTAAATAGCTATGCTATCGATCAAAATAATATATCAGTTTGAGCCGAACGGTTCGAAATGTGATAGGAAAGGTCAGGGTTACAGTCCACAGAATCTTTTTGTCTTAATATCAAGTCTCAGTGTGGAAGTCACATGAAGGGAAGCAGACGTATGTATAGTGTTATAGTGACACATATCCGATGCGGCGAGACGACCGGGACTGGTCGGCCTTCGGGGAGCAAAACGAATCGCGCCGCCCTCGACCGCCCGCGCCATCGCGCACTCTGCAGGGAAGCACACTGTCTATACTAGATCTACCTACAATCGCCAATTATATTTGATCTGAAAGTTCTTAACCTCACATTCGTCTTGAGATTTCATTGAACTCATCAATGAATGTCATATCAACTGTCTACGAACTCCATGGTTCATCTCAGCGCATTTCAATGACAAATGTATTCGTACTAAGCATTGACCTGCAGAAGCTAAACTCTTAGGTATTTCGTGCTGACGTGTCACTGCTATTTCGGTCTTATTATTATGATAATGAGCCATAAAAGCAAAAGCAAAGCTATAAAATAATATGATTCCTTAATATGTACAATGACTTTCATTCGGATGGAATCCTTGAGTTCAGCCTTTAATTTATTTATGTTTTAATTGCTACAGCGTTTATATCGGTATTGAAAAGCTCAACAAGTACGAAAAAAAAGAATACCAAGGAATTGCAAACTAGTAAAGACTTTCGCAGTGAAAGGTCATAAGTAGAATAACTGATGTGTATCGATCTGAGAGATACAGAAGTCGGTTGAAGGAGAAGGAAGCTATGATCGCTCTAGTTATGTTTACCGTCTGAAAATCTAACCAGCCACAGTCTGAAGTCTAGACTTGAGGCATTGGATGTGTAGCTGTAAGTTAGGTAGATACAACTGCCTAGTCATGAGCTCAGTCTTCACCCTCACCCTCAAAATAGCGGGCTGTAGCATAATTTATTCAATTTTGTCATGTATTCTGAGCCACGTTCTTTTCTATTCATCGTGTATTCAAAATCGTTATTTGCTTATCAATATACAACTGGCTAATTGACACTTTGATCTTTAAAATTAAAATAAGACGATTGAAATTACTCGTCCATTAATAATAAGGAGAAAATACGCCAACATTCGCTTGACATACGATCTATGATAAACGGATCTGGTTTTGGTAAATTGGATTGCTTTGTGAATACTTGCGTTATTTTTTGTTTTAATTCAAGTAGGAACCAAGTATGGGTGACTGATTAGCGTAATGTATTTTTTATTATTGTATTTTCGATCTATTCGTTATCTACTTATTTATGTTACTCTACCACAACATTCGCAACAATCTTGCAGAAAACTGGAAAACACAACAATAGGCACTGTACCTAGACAACCTGTCATATAAACAGATTGATATATATACATGGGGGCTATGCTGCACATAAACCGCCACAGATAGGTCCAAAGTTCTTCGCTCTGATGTCGATAAGTGATGAACATTAAAGATGCAAGTTAGTCTCGCAATAACTGGGAGTAAGGAGCGATGGAGTGCAATCAATTACAGCGGCGATGAACCGCGTGAACCGGCCTCAATAAACGCGGAAGAGGCGAATGCAGCTGACAAAGTGACGCGACGCCTCCCTTCGCGGCGTTATGTAAATTATGTGCAAGTTACTAGTGCACGCATTTACTATGACGTCAATGCTGAAATATCACAAATAACAACATGGATGAGCATTTGAGGAAATTCGTAATGCAACGAAGTTTATCTGTGGTTATGGTTAGCTTCGTTTTTACGAGAATTTTGTTCAGTCACCAGATCATTTTTGGACATTCTGTAATACAATAACCATTCAAGTATCATACAATATGGTAATGATTTACATTAAATTGAAACCTGCCTTAACCACAATGGAATTAAAATAATGATGTTTCTAAATAGTAGGTAATGTAGATACAAATGAATTGCTGTAATTTTCATAAAAATACCAACTTACACACATTGTATCCACGTTAAGCGTTTAGGTACACAAGATTTTTATTATTTACTCTCACAATATTATCGTTTGTAGGCATGTGTATCATTCTTAATTCATTGACCTTACAACGCCGACTTGTCAATGAAGTCTTACTGTGGGAATTTTATTTATGGGCCTATTCATCACCAAGATAATAACTGTTTTTATTCATGGTTTTCCAATATTTATGGGATTTAATAAATTGTTGATGTCAATAATTTGCCATCATATCGTTTGTGTACATTCAAACACAGCCATTTATGTAAAGAACTACGTCTCTATATATACACCGTGTATCAGACATTGACGCACAAACAAATCCCATGGATCCAGTACATGATTCTGGACCTGAGACCAGATAAAAAAATTAGTAAAACGCCGACAATTTTTTTTAACTTATCACCCCCCGTTGATAAGTTGATATTATTACTGGATCCATGGTATTCGTTTGTGCGTCGTTATCTGACACTCCCTATATAAAACTTTCAGTATGCTTTGCTTTACAAATAATAATAACGGAAGGATAGATAACAGAAGTCAAGTTATAATTTTTAATTATCCCTTAGGTTATGTAACCCTAGCGTCTTTTAACTTAATACGAGAAAAAAAGCAAGTTCCCATCTAATCTTAGAAGAGGATTTAACCTAAGGTCAAAGTGGTCTGATAAAATATTCGTAGAAGGGGAAGATAAGCAAGCTGCCTTGTAGCTTAGCCGAATTTTTTATATTTAACCAAAAAAATTGACCATAAGGATCATTGAAGTTAGTGCGTGTTCGTTTTCTTTCACGACTCTTCCTAAGTTCTGTATTCCTGTTTTAGAATTCCTAGTAAGCACATAAGTCTAATGGTTCTTTAAGATACACTTTAAGCGTTGTTGATATATCACAAATGAACAATACAGTTCATCTAAATGTTTTACCTAGTTCTTCTTTGATTTTGTGATTACGGTTTGGATTTATAAAATTTGTATTTAGTGGTTGTAGATAAGGAGTTGCTTACCTAGATAATTTAATGTTCTCGATTGTTGCAACTACAAAAATTTAATATGCGTTGCAAGATTAAAAAGAAGAATTTTATTTCTATGGTACCGTCCATGAAATATTTCCAATATGCACTGCAGTATGTAATTAAAACCAGAGTACAGTCTCTAAACAATTCCAATAAGCCAAAACATGAATATGATACATCGTTCCCGTGCCTACGTTCCGGTTTCATCATCAGATCAGTTTGATGGTAGATACTTTTTCGCGAGAGCATATAATTTACAAATCTAATAAATTCAAACACGGATAGGACGCTTTGTTTTATTACGGAGTTCTGGTGCCTACCTTTCAGCTTAATCATCAGATCAGTTTGACGGTATAATTTTTATCAGATATCTACATATTATGAACATTTATTCAAAATTTGCTTTGTTCGCAAAAGTCAACTATCTCAATAGAGAAATCTTATTGCCAACCGTGAAACACCTACTTAGTACAGTTACAACTGTTCATTTAATTCTTCATGGGTCTCATCAACAGATCTATATTTTGCTAAAAATGGGTCAGAAACTGCCCCATACAGTTTAAATTGAATTTTTTAAATCGATCCATTAATGACAGAGTCCTAAGTTAACATAAAAAATGCAACTGAATTGAGAACTTGCTCATTGTTTTGAATTCAGTTAAAAATATGACTCATTAGATACATTATACTTGGCGGTAAGTACTTGAATACTAGGGATTATTAATACAATTATTTAAGACCATTCACCCAGTCATTCTTTTGGTAGCAAGGATAACCTCTTGACTGCACTTTGGCTTGTTTAAAACATTTAAGAGAGGGTTTTTAATTACGAGAGATAGAGTTATCTAAGAAGGTTATTAATATTGCGTAGGTGCATACGAATCCATTTGTTATTATGTTACAAAGTAGGTACATAAGTTTCGTCACCTGGCTAAGTACCTACGTAAGTACACAGTGAGGACATCAGAAATAAATAGTGTCTTATCCAATGTCAAATGTTTACTGGTTGGTACTGAAATATTTGTTAACGTTTCAATAAATATTGAAAAAGTGCAAGCTTTGATGAAATAATGATATCGTAGGCATTACGCATCGATAGTATGGCGATCAATGTGAATTAGATGCCTATATTAATTGAATAGCTACCTAATTAATCAATGAGGATCAATCACGAGTAACCTAACACGTGTCAAGTTTTAGACCTATTTAGTTTTTCTATTTAAGGTTTGAAGAGATTTAGAAAATATGTGGATTGCAAAAGCATAGAGTCGTTTAAACTTTTTATTTTATATTCGGCTGAATTTTTAATTTAAGGTTAGCTAAGTCTAGTTCTCTACCTGCTTGATAATTAGTTATTTGTTTAGCTACCTTCTAGAAGATTCAAAGTTGGTAAAATCCCCAGATACTCAAGAAATTAACATTTAAAACTTTGAAAAAAAAATATTGTAGAGCGGCGAGGTTTTTGACCCAGGTAACTTCTCTGTTGAAAACAAAAACGTTATAGATAATATAACCATAAAGATAATGTATACGTACACTTTATCAATTTGCTCTTATGAGATAACCTCGGATGAAGAAATATTTGGAGGAAAGACGTTAGAAAAAACCCGAAACGTTTATCAACTTTTTGTTTTGTATGTTCAAATTTACGAGTGGTAGGTAGGTAAAGTTATCACCATTTCATTAAGTTAATTTGTCATTTATAAGCAAATGGTGGTTTTCAGACAAACACGCAGTTCAATATGCAAGGATGTGTTCATGTTATCTTTTACAAAATGCTCCATTTCCGCCCCGCTTTTGTGAATTACGTATCAAACGACGCAATTTGCCAAAATATTTTGCAAAATCAAGGAAGTTTGTAATGTTTACTCATCGATATGTTATCCAAACATTATCGGCAAGGGAAATATTATCTATTAAATTGTTATTTATATATTAAGGTGCAGCTTCGGAAAGAAAACGAAGAAAGTCGAAAACTACATATATAACTTAGGTGCCTATTAAAATTATGAATGTCAAACATAATTATATATATTTGTAGCTTCTAAAACTTTCAAACAGTACCTTAATAGGTGGATATAGGAATCAATAAATAAAGAGAGAGACTATTGTTGTAATTTGTCTTAGTACTATTATTTTCTCCAACTTGTTACTAGGTGTCATCTCAATGATAGAGCCTAGAGTCATTACGGCCCAGCCAATCGGACTGCATTGAGAAATAAATGACAAGTTGCAATGAAACTTAATGATGACTTTGTGTTGGTCGATTCAATGAACATGTAATTGTTGATTCAATACTTGTTTCAGACAAACACTGGCAAGTCATTTGCATTACCGGTGTAATCACAATTATTTTTACTACGTGCTTTTTTTAAAATTATATCAGACGTTATTAAAAGGGACTCCTTGTGACATTTTTTTTTTCGGAAATTATACGAGTAACTTGTGATTGAGTGCGATATAAGTATGAAGAGTGACGAAGAGGGTCGGACGCCCTTGAGGCATACTTTACCGAATGTAGAGTGCTGCCAATATAGAGATAGAAGAAACAGGGGATTCTCAGTTTATTTACTTAATTACTAACCGTTTATCTTATCTCATACTCCCTACGTCGTTTAACCAAAAGGTGCGCTAAGGTCTTTATTGAAATTGAACTGTCCTTCAACTTACATTAAGTTCATTCCACATTACTTGGCACCTGAGCAAACTGATTCGTATTATTCTCATAAACTTATTTGTAATTCAAATGCTTATTAGTGTATGCTCCAGTAATTCGATTAAGAATCACTAGGTAATGCGATTAAGAACAGTCACTGTCTGGGGTTGTGTCTGTTTGTTGCTCATTACTTTAATCACTTTTTAGAGAGTGTATTTGTGGAGAAAGTGACGCAACAGGTACAAGATAAGCAAGCTGGCTATTTAGTTTTTCTATTTCAGTAAAAGGTTGTAGTTTTTATGCAGTTCACGATTCCGTAGTCGGGTCTAAAGAAACCAACATAGGCAGTTTATCTGATACGTCTAATGCACTGGCATAGAGGGCTACTAGATCATTAAACCGGATGGTACACTTGAAAATATAGAAAGGTGCCCAGTGGCACATGATATTTTTTTTTAATATATGGATAGCAGTCAAGCACTAGTGTGTCTGTAGTCTGATGGTAAGGAGTGATGTAATCATTGATGTTGAGGCCTACTAGTTTATAAAGAGCTTAAGTATTCACTCTCGTAAATGAAAACGTTTTATTTTACGCGAGTCATAAGTTGTAAGCTGCTTATACGATTACGCAGCCCTTAAATACAAGAAACTTTCAGAATCCTTTGTGAATTAGGGTAAGATAAGACTTAGGTCTCCCATTCCGTAAAACCTTCAGATTTGCGTGAAAGTGCGGTGTTTTAGTATTCAGTCTATACTTCTATAGCTATGTGGGTAGTTCTTGCCAAAAAATACATGTAGTCACATATGAACACGAGAATGAAGAAAGTTATTTAGCTTTGGTAATTGGTTCAAAAAATATTTTGATTGAATTACTTTTTAGACTAAGTAGTTAGTAACAAACTATATAATAATATGAGGTTGTTAGCTTACGAAATGCTTGAGATGTTCACCAGCTGTAGCTAGGCAATTGAAGACTATGAAGCAACCATGCGAAAAACTGGCTAATCGATACATACTTACTAACATTGTAAGCATTTTCTTGTATGTGGGCCACGCTTGCAGGCCCAGTGGTTCTATGTACGACGCAAGATATAATTAGCATTAAGTAGTGCTAGCGATGAAAAACATCCCCGCGTCGACGCCGATGTTCAATTATAGACGATTTTGAATTATCAAGGCTCGTGATTTTTTCTCATGACGATGAAAGTAAAGAAAAACTAAAGCTAAACACTAATAGCATGTATCACCCCGGTTTTGAAAAGTTTCTGTTAACGTAAGGATAGGCAATAAGCTTAGAAGCTAGGATCGAAAGACGTCTAGTGATATGACTCGAGTTGGAGTGGTGATGCAGGGACACAAAAGAGAATTCGGTATATCGCAGTCGATTGCCACAAGCTAAGTTAATCGAATTTTTAGTGTTATCACGCTAGAGGCAAGGTTAAACACCTCATTATTTTTGCCAAACTAACGAGCTTTACTTAAGAAACTGTCAACAACATCCTATCTATCACATTTGTTGAGTCTTCGGTTCAAATTAGTAAATATCTTAATTTATCTTAGTTAACCATGAACCTTTCATTATTTACTGTACTTAATACCTACAAAGGATACGAGTGATCTTCAACAAGAGTATAAACTTATGCTTTATATAATTATATTATATACTCGTATCTATTTATTTATGTTTGTATCTGTATATAGCGGACTAGTTATGCAGGAACATACAGCAGCCATGCATGCACCTCATGTATACGAACGGTAATAAATATTACTTTGTAGTGAAAGGAAAAATATTAAAGAAGTTGTTTATTAAGTTTTGTTTGACACTCATATTTTATGAGGGTTTAAATAAAATAAGGAGAAGTTCGTAAATTTCCTATTTGTTGCAAGTCTTAACCGAACGTTTTGCTACTGCTACAATTTAATGCAAGTCCGCTGCGTGCCGGCCGCAGACTGCACATTGAGGAGAATTGGATTGCGTTCGATACCAATTGTCGTAACTAGCGCCTTTTTTTTCATTGCTATGCAATATTACAAAGTCATTGACAATTTGCAACAGGTTTGCGAAAGTTGAACTCCCGTTAAATTCCAGTAGGTACCAGTTAAGGATTCCTGTGAAATGCGGGATCCGTTAAAATGGCAATAAAAACTTGTGCCACCAGTATCGCTCGATACTGGAGAGATAATTTCCCACATATTTAGCTGTCACTGAGTGCAGTTAGGTAGTGAGCTGAGACGGTCGGCCGTTGACGCCGTGTCCGGTGCCTGCGGCGGCGTAATGTTACGTAACGAGAGACAGTTACGTAAAGCCAATGTCAAGAGCAGCGCGTCAACGCGGTGCGGCGCGGGCGCAGCGTCCGCACCTCCACACACCAGCACACGCGCCACGCACCACGGCCACACGCGGGGTCAACGACCATAATACCAAACAAAAACGCCGAAACTTGAACTTGAACAAAGATTTGAGAAGCTGATATTGGCAAAAAGATTTAAAAGAATCGACGTAGGTCCGCAAATATTCGAGTGCGGTCAATAAACTTATTGCGAATTGTTTTTATTAGGTAGGCAGTGCCGATGGTGTGGTTTATGGTAATTAATAGCTCACGATAATCTCAAATTACCCATTGAAGCATCTTAGAGCAGCCCCATGTGTGGTCTAACCTTTTAGATTCCTAGGTCAGGTATGATTGTGATGACGTTTTTAATCTAAGAGCCTAACAACGTTGGGGTAGGTGCCAGCTTTCGAGTAAATGTGTTGAAAATCATTGATTGATATATGTGGTACAATCTACTCCGACTCGATTACAATGATAAAGTTAGTACCTCGCTTACATCAAAAATCATATTTATCACGATTGCTGACTGGTAATTTTATTTTAAGTCTTTGAGGAAGTGATCTATTGGGAACCGTGTCTGCTAATTGACGTTTGCCCTATCCTTACTTATATAGTATTATTTTGGCTACGCAGGGCACGCCGCCTCCGCTGGTGGACTGGTCATACGTACCGACGGTGGTGCTGGCAGTGATCTTGGTACTAGTGGCAGCCACAGCGCTTGCTGCGCGCGCCGCCGATGGAAGGCAGTCCACACGCCTCCCTGGACCGCAGGCTCTCCCTTTCCTGGGCACGCGATGGCTGTTCTGGAGTAGATATAAGATGAACAAACTACATGAAGCTTATGAAGGTGAGATTTTACAGCTTTTACGTTATAAGAAATGTTGGCTAGAGAAAGTAGAAAGCGGTTCAAGATTTCGTAAAAAGAGCAACATTAAATAAGCAAGCCAAAAAGCGACAAAAAACGTTAAATGTTAGCAGGCGTTGAATTTAGCAAATACCTTATTTAGTTATGAAAAAGCTCATTTTATAACAAAAGAAATTCATTAAGCTAGTCTATCTATATGAAGCAAAAGCATACAAGTAACAAAAGCGAAGATTACATAATGGAGCAGTACATAAGTTACAGAAAGTTCAAGCGCTTTTTTATTAGCAAGCAAAGCTGTGCAAAGGCTTAATATAGAAAAAAAGTTTTTATTTAAGTGTTTCGCGATTTCAAGCAGCAGTGCCAAGACTGCCAAGGGATTGAAAGCAGGACAGGGTGATCTGCGAATAAAGACATCCACTAAGATTAATACCAGATGAATCTGTTCTAAAAGACAATATTGT
The DNA here is from genome assembly GCA_030763345.1 of Mythimna separata. Taxonomy (NCBI): domain Eukaryota; kingdom Metazoa; phylum Arthropoda; class Insecta; order Lepidoptera; family Noctuidae; genus Mythimna; species Mythimna separata. The sequence goes on from CM061168.1 coordinate 9,607,175, forward strand.
CTAGACCGTGCAATCTAGATCACAGAACCAGCATAATTAGGTTTCGAGACTAATAAGAAACTCCGATTCTAGCTACAAATAACTTGATCTAGTTTCAGATTGTAGTTCATTGTGTGTGCTATTTCGATAACATTCCAATAAATATAATTGTGATAAAGAGCAAAACAACGTGAGATCTAAAACAAACAACAAAAATAATTGAGTAACAACTTTGAAGTAATAGTAGGGATAATTCACATTCCATTTCTAGAAGTTAATACATCTTGTAATTGAGTTCCCTGTGGGCCTTCACTGGGCTGAGGCTTAAAGGTGAATGTGTGTGGTTACCTGGCAAGATAGGTTATACTCATGATTTCAAAGTTGTCTAATAAAATTGTCAAGGCCAACACCGGCCATGCAGAGTAATCTGCGACGAGCACAATATAAGCTGAACATTTTGGAGATGCTTCGATATTTTTACCTGTAGCGACATCTATGACGTCACATAAGAACTAATCCTGAAATCGAGCAATTAAAGTTCTCCATGCGATTTGAACATATAGAACAGACCGAAAATCATCTACGTCGGAGGATCCTCACTATTCTACGGAGTTTTGCGGGACTTTACACTCTGTTCCGCATGCCTCCAAATACCTTTTCAAATGAGTTTTGGACAAATTACGAGAATGACTCCTTTTAACGAATTATTCCCATTTGTCCCCTCTAGCCCTGTCCTCCGGGGTGACAGCTGGGAATTTTCTTCCCAGTTGTCACCGGGGTGACAATTTGTGCCATTTGTCCCCTTTGAGAACCGACTAGAGGAGACAAATGGGAAGTTTTTTTCCCAGTTGTCACCGGGGGGGGGTGACATTTGCTACAATTCCTTCCTTCGATTTCAAATAAGCATGCGACTGATAAGCACGTGTAACTTTACTCTTAGTGATTATACGATTAGTATAAATAAAAGTTTATAATCTGTGATTGTAGCTATTAAAGGAAACGTAATGTTGATTTTTTCTCATTTGATTCAATTTTTTTTAAAATATTTTTATTTACTTAATTAATAGTTAATTAAATTCCCATTTGTCGCCCCCTCTAGTCAATTTTCAAAGGGGACAAATGGCACTAATTGTCACCCCCGGTGACAAATGGGAAAAAAATTCCCAGCTGTCACCCCGGAGGACAGGGCTAGAGGGGACAAATGGGAATAATTCCTTTTAACTAATATGTTCTATATTATGTAAAAGCTAGTTTACGATCACAATGAGAGATTTGCACACAGATATGTTCAGGCGTTACGGGCCGGTATTCGTGGAGACAACTCCTGGGGGCGCGTCCGTGGTGTCCATCGCCGAGCGGGCAGCCTTAGAAGCCGTGCTTCGGGCACCGGCCAAGCGACCCTACCGTCCTCCCACCGAGATCGTGCAAGTCTACCGAAGAAGCAGGCCCGATAGATACGCTTCCACCGGACTTGTCAATGAGTGAGTATAATTGAAGTTTAATGTAGTTGGGTAGAAGCTGTGCGAAATTAACGAGGGTTGCTGACCAACAAAAAACCCGCCTGGAAATGGTTTTGTTCTTGTTAGATCATTGATACTTGAGATTGGTTAGCGCTTGACTACTATTTCACCAACCTGGTCAGAGAGTGGTCAAGCGCGAGCAGGAATCCAAAGGCAAAGGCCTAGAGGTTTCTCCAAGGCTACAAGTAAAGGCTAGCTGTTGTTAGGAGCTACTCTGACCTCATCACTTTCCGTGGGAATACCAGTATCTATCCAAAAGCAATCCATTAATATTAATGATAATACAAACCATAAGCGTGACTAGGAGTTAATTGTATTAGTTTTTATGAGGGCAATCATAAAATTATGTTCGCATGAACACGTGTCTGCGTCTACCTTAGATTAAACATCTTTTATCTCAAGGTTTATATCATACAGTGCCTTATTTAGATGTTCGAGAAGGTTATAAATAAGTTGACAACCCGATTACAGATAACGCCAATCATCGAGAGTAATTGACATAGATACCTAGTTAGACTAGGTTATCTTTTAAGCAAGTATTCATTCACAGCGGGTGGCTCGACCTCGAGTCTCGGGCGCTCTCGGGGCTAAAGTAACTATTGTATCCTATGCTCGTGCTATTTTGGCAAGGTTTTGTACTTCTAGTCACGTAGACGTCAATATAACTTCGTAGTTACATTGGCACTATTTTTTAATAACGTGGTAGTGTTGCCATTTCCTGTAAGTGAAGTCTATGTCGATAACACCGACAGTTTCATCATGATGTTCAACAATGCCTCATCAGATTCGATTACAATCTTAATTGTGGTTCCTTTTGAAACTTGGTACTTTTAGCTTATTTAAATGTTACTAAGCAAATGTATTCCTGTCACTTTAGAGGCAAGTGTTTAACAAGGTTATTTCTTTGATAAAAAGGAAATAACTGAGTGTGCCTAACTATTATTGCCTAAATCACAAGCGTGCAATTTATAAAACGATCACGTTTATTTGGCAGGTAGAGGCTTCAAGGCCAAGTAGAGTTATACATACAGTGAGCATAGCAGTTAAAGATCTGGCTAGGTTAAACGTAACTATTAATGGTAATAATAGTCCAAAGACGTTGCATGGTCAAGGTTGCAACTTTATGGGACTTCGTGAGTTTCGTAAGAGGCGTACAGGGTTAATATGAGGGCAGGTGGACAGCAGCAATATATTTGATCATGGTTTCCTTGATAAGGATTTTGCCTGTTAATGGTAATGATCATCAAATACGATACACCGTTTTAGATAGCATAACATTTTTTTATATTATTTAGGAAATCTCTAGGGCGCCATGCCAAAGTTTGGCACGCCGTGCGCACGTAGGCGTGACAGACTATTACCGACTAAAACGCATTCTTTGCCTTACGATCCAGGACCCCGGAACCCCGGGTTTTTCTTTCGGCCAACCCATCGCCCCAGTAGGCTTAGACCCAGCAGGACCTCCGTGAGGCCGGCCGCCACCTTCGTTTGCATTATGCTTCGAAGATGGAGAACATCTGCCATTTCTCCTCGCTTTGGACCATTGTCTGTACTATGGTCCGGCACGAGACGGACCGCCACTGATCGCCTCTATTAGGACACGGTGGATGGTGGTGCTCCACCCAAGCAGGACGCACCTCCACCGTATGCTGCACAGTGTCCTCCGGGCAGCCCTTACAATGGTGACACCCGGGTGTTTCTTCCACACGAGTGAGGTGCACGAACCTCCTGGACTTACCATGTCCGGTGAGGGCCTGAATCATGCGGAAGGTGAGGACACCGTGATGTCTCTCTAGCCACTCCTCAAAGAGGAGACTAGTCACTATGCTTATGGCGTGCCCGGATAATCGAACATAACACCCAAATGTCACTAAATTTATCAATCTCCAAATTAATAACTACTGTAACTTAATATAAACCATTTCCAGACAAGGCGAGAAATGGCACCATCTCCGTCGACACTTGACCGCAGAGCTGACAAGTCCCAACACAATGCAGGGCTTCCTTCCCGAGCTGAACAACATTTGTGATGACTTCCTAGTCCTCCTAGACTCCTGTCGCCGAAGCGACGGAACTGTTGCTGGCTTTGATCAACTCACTAACAGGATGGGGCTAGAGTGTAAGTAAAATATTTTGATTCTAATGCCACTACAGTTGGGCAATTGTCTCTTCATGACCATGTTTTACGTACAGAAGTGTCTAGCTAGTTATGTAAAGCTATAATAGAGCCGTAAACAACTGAATAGATGTGCTTTCAAAATAAACGATGTGGACAGTACTGTAATTGATGGAAAAAAATAACGAGTAGCTCCATTTGACAGTTTATGCAATTTGAAATTGGGTTGGGAAAGAATGTTAGTGAATTGTTATTGACCCTACTAGACAAATTGATTGTCTGTCGTACATAGTGTAGACATTGAGTAAGCATGAGTCAGACATGTGTTCGAATTTAAGATAAAAGTTGCGTTAGTGACGGCTGACGGCAATCGCGATGCCTATTACTAGTTACTACTCCATAATCATTTAATTCATAAATCCCCGACCGGTCCTATGAGACCGCGCTGTTATTGTTTTACTATTGTGTCTCGTTTAGCGGGTATGTGATAGGTTAAGCCCATAGCAAAAAATCGAGTTTAAAAGACATTAGAGATTATCGTATCCTTACGTCGTGAGGCTCGGGAATTTTTGAGAGATACCGTGGTCCTAGAAGGCAAAGTTTTTAGTCAGTATAAATCTATCACGCCATCTATCTCCAGAAGTGGACGCATTTCGGTAGAAATAAAGTTTGGGATCATTCTCGTACTTCAAAACTACATCATCATCTCAGTAACAGATCTTGCGAAAGATCTGAAACTAGATGGTCATAAATGTAGGTAATTATCCAAACAGTTAGTTGTCACTTCGCGTGACTGGTGGCTGGATTTTAATGACGGTCACAGATTAATCTCTGACCGAAATTAAAATCCGCTCAGATTCGATAAAAATTAAATTCTGAAGCTTAAGCTTTGGCATACGATGTGGCAATGCCGCCAGTCTTTTGTGCACACACAATCGACAGCGATGCGGAGAAATTTTTTGACGCCTTATTTTAATTATTCAAGTCATTTTTTTGATTTTAATCAGATACAAACCAAAAAATTATAAACTAGGTGGTCGATGTTATGTATTTCAACCGGATGTTAGGAATATACATGTAATTAGAGCCGGGTCAAGTAGCAAGGTATGAAAGATCAGACTGTCTTTTAACATACTTTGCGGTGAAAGGGTCATCCTAATTATACCATGACCGTACTAGAAACTTATCTAGCACGTAAAGAAACACTACACGGTGTGCTACTATGCCCAATGCATAACGGCTTTAGTGACAGTAGCATCCGCTTTTCATCCCCGTATATTCAGCGTGCCTTATGCCGGTACCCGTTCTTTTGGTAGTATCTTGTAGTTCACCTGTTTTTTGACGTGCAGCAAAAGCGTAATAAGAGCGAGTGGATAATTTTGTAGAGAATCTGTTTTGGACAAGAACCTACATAGTACATATGCAAAGCCAAAAATATTATTAAACATAATATTATGTACTTACGACATTTAATAGGTCAGGAACGATCAAGAGGTTGCATGTAACCCGTACCTTTGTTTAATGGTTAGGTAACGTCGCGTGCCATGCACGGGAAAAAGTTTAAGTATATTCGTACTTTTTCGCAAATTAAATGGTCTGTTATGTAATTTACTAACGACATTACATCGTCGTTATTATTTAGGTGCTCCCAGCCTTGTACTTTGAAATGCGTTTATCAAACAAATGCATCTAATAAATTAATATCGTGCGCTGTCGCGTGTAGTTCAAATGCTAAAGTCAGTGGGTCTTAAATAGATTCTGACAGAGGGTTGCGATAATAGTGACGAGAAAATGACGCTCACCGAGATAAGAATGTGGGTCATATGTGGAAGAAAATAGCGTTAGACGGCCAACGTACTCGCGTGCGTGCGTCGCGAGGAATGCAACAATCAACATCAGAAATGCATTATAAAATTGTACACTGCACCGGATTACATAGAACCATTCTCTGCGTTCAATGTTATCAGCTAATGACCGGAAGATATGTTGCGTATCTCACTCCAAATGTTCTGTGCTCACATTCTTCCTTCGTATCGGGATTTCATGGTCAACCATGGCGTTTATATCTTTTTAAACGTTGTCCATTTGAATGCCTATATGTAAAGGTTTCACAGTAGGAATGCATATGATAAGGTGCCAGAATAGATTACTGTTGTTACTTTAGTAAACTAATTCATAAGAATATTTGTACTAGAAATTTTTATAATTTTGAAATCAAAGACAACTAAATGAGAACATCGACTTTCTTTTTGTCAGACCAGTATCTAGTTTTTGTTCGGAAACTTTTTCTTTATCTGGTTCTATCACGTTTTGACTCTATTTGGATACTAGACTTCTTGTCTACTGCAAAAACCTGCTCCGGCCAACCATTCAAATTAACCAGCAGGTACTAGAAAAATTCGCCGAAAACTGTTCAGCTTTTAAAGACAAACCGTTGACCCAACGGCCAAACAGCCTGGTCGTCGCGGCTGCCACCTTAGTTCGACTTGTTTTAGTAAGAGAATTTCAGAAGCAACTTCTAATAATTACAGTATAATTGTTACAGCGGTATGCGGCCTAATGTTGGGTTCAAGACTTGGCTTCCTAGAGCGTTGGATGTCGGGTCGTGCGGCTACTCTTGCAGCAGCCGTGAAGGCCCACTTTAGGGCTCAACGGGACTCTTACTATGGAGCACCGCTGTGGAAGTTTGCACCTACTACACTCTACAGGACTTTCGTCAAGAGCGAGGAAACCATTCATACGTGAGTTAGTTCCCCCAATCTTAATTTAATATTGAAGCAATGCGTAAATATACCTAGTAGTTGCAACTTACGTTATTGACTTCGTGATTGATGGGCTATTACTCACAATGCGTGGACAGTGTTTTTTATAAGATACAAGACTGTTTTACACTGTGACATTGGACGATGTGCACCTACAGATAAGTATAGAGCACTTATTGTTTACCGATCGTTCAAGTTCAAATTTAATAGCTATCATTAGTGAGCAAGTTTCTTAATGATGGCTTTAGGCATCCGAGCTTCTGCCTGCTCTTTAAGATTAATCATCCCTTTGAATAAAGTTTACATGACGCATAAGTTTGGATGCTTAATGTATTGTATCCTTGAACTCGAACGAGCTTTAACGAGGTGATGCACGATTTATAAAATTAGGTTCTTCCTTAATCGAGCCTCTTAGCCTTGACCGATTTTTTGTGCAGAAAATAGACGAAGGTTAGGAACCTTTTTGTGGCTATTACGCCGAACAGACAGTATCCCCGCAGTCTGCATATGATGAATCAGCAACAAAAGCGCAACAACAACCAAAAAAAGCTTTTAGCCTTGATGTCTAGTCTATTATATTCAAGTCTGGGTTTGGTCCAAACTAAGCCTTTGTTATGGCGTTTTTATAAGTTCCGTTGAGTTAATAGCTGGTTATGCTAGAATAATATCTAATGGATATTTCCTCTTAAATTATATACAGTCAAATCTTTCTGCGAACCCAATTATTTATAATGCAGCCAAGCAATAATAAAACCAAATTGTTGGCAGGATAGTATCGGAGCTGATGGAGGAAGCAAGAAACAGGACACAAGGCACTGCTAACGATGAAGCCATGCAGGAGATCTTCCTGAGGATTCTCGAGAATCCCGCCCTTGATATGAGGGATAAGAAAGCCGCAGTCATCGACTTTATCACAGCTGGCATTGAGACGGTATGCTTACTAACATTTTGAGTAAATCATCATGTCCGAACTTCCAATGTAAATGTTTGTGTTATCAGTTTTTGAAATGGTATTATTCATCGCATTTGTAGGGAACCGCATGAATATTTCTGGCAAATTTTGTACGAGCACGTAATTTTATTTTTTGCTGGACACACGTTACACTACGCAGTTTAGCTGCAATTCATAGTAATAATATCTTGAGCCAGCTATAAGATTTTATTTATTCAGCATACTTGGGTGAAACTCAAGAAGGCATTCATTCCAAAGGGTCTCTCAAAATTTCTATAACTGCTTCCTGGTTTGTTTCCGTTAGTTCAGAGTTTCAGAGGCTTCCTCCTTACACAACATCTAATTTGAAATTGATTAATCCTACTAATATTATAAATGCGAAAGTTTGTGAGGATGGATGTATGTTTGTTACTCTTTCACGCAAAAACGGCTGGGCCGATTTGGTTGAAATTTGGTATGTAGATAGGTTATACCCTGGATTAACATATAGGCTACTTTTTATGCCGGTCAACAGGAAAAAAAAAGAAACGTAATCTTATTTATTCTTGGATTTTGTTATTTTTACTATAGGCTGCTTTTTATCAACATACCACGCGGGCGACGCCGCGGGCGGAAGCTAGTATTTTCATAGTTGTAACTCCAAATTCTTATTTGTTTACAGCTAGCGAACAGCTTGGTTTTCCTGCTTTACTTGTTAAGTGGCCGGCCTGACTGGCAACGTACCATTCGCTCAGAGCTGCCCTCATGCAGTACCTTGAGTGCCGAAGACCTTGCAGCCGCCCCGTCAGTTCGAGCAGCTATCTATGAAGCCTTCCGACTTCTACCAACTGCGCCGTTCTTGGCCAGGCTTTTGGATACGCCTATGACTATTGCTGGACATAAATTACCTGCTGGGGTGAGTCAATCATTTTAGAAAGAAACTTTAGTTCTGTTCGCTGTTGTGTCGCTGTGAGAAGTTTAATTATGTTACTTACTCTTGAGGCAGCAAAAATCGTTTTAATTTGTTCTTCAATTATTTACATATTTAATTCTGCCTGGATAGGACTTCCACTTATAACTTTTGCTTGAAAAATTATGGAAGTGGTTCCTCTTAGTCCATCTTTTGGATTGATTGAACCCAGATTTTTGTTTTTGTAAGATTACTTAACTCTGTCGACGAAGCAATGTCGTGCAGCTTTATTTTTTTTTACTAAGTATAAGCTCGTGGTTGACCACTATCTCACCTGATGGTAAGCGACAATGTGGTCGACGATGTAGCACGCTTGCCTAGAAGTAATACAGAGTTTCATGGTTTTGAATGTACGCTTCATGCAGGCGTACGCCGAGCGTATAATGACGAATACGCGTCTATGAACTTACGCGACCGTGGACAGTAAGACGATTTGTGACTTGATTGGCCAATCAAGTTACAAATCGTCAATAACTCCCTTTTCACTACACAGGAACTAGATTTTTAGTAGCATTTCTTAGACTAAGAGTACTAAGACTGTTTATTTTTCAGACATTCATCCTTGCCCACACGGGAGCTGCATGCCGTCGCGAAGAGAACTTTTGGCGTGCCCGCGAGTTCATTCCCGAGCGTTGGGTAAAGCCCACCGCACCTCATGCTGCTACCTTAGTCGCTCCCTTTGGACGTGGACGACGCATGTGCCCCGGGAAACGCTTTGTGGATCTTGAGTTACATCTGTTACTTGCCAAGGTAATCATCACCTGACTTTTTATATATGTTCTTGTGCGTCTCGCATCCATCGGATTCCCACGACCCTCACCAGGTCATCGATCCAAGGTATGATCTGGATAAGGATTGATCTCCATCGTTCTGTATGTAAAACGCACAGGACTAGACGTTCACGCCTTGGGGAGGTCTAAGTCCAGCAGTGGACGTCTTTCGACTGAGATGAAGACGATATAACTGGTGTTAGTACCTAAACGAACTCAGCTCTTGAGTTGGATCCGTCTAGTGCAAGAATATTGTATGGGTCTCGCGAAACGCTAGCTTAGTATTAATTTTGACAGACTATAGCATTGTTTTCCTTCTTAATCATGTCAGACCACCATAGTTAACTGCCTCTGTCTGACGTTAACAGGAGAACAGGCCGTAGACGTTCTTTTATTATGTTTTTTTAACTTAATTCAGTTTTATTACTTCATTGTTAATTTTTAACCTTTGTGATTTTCATAAAAAAGGTTCTGTAAATTTATTTTTCTTGTTCCTTGTTCTCAGATAATGCAAAAATGGCGCGTGGAATTTGATGGCGAGTTGGACATTCAGTTCGATTTCCTGCTGGCTCCTAAGTCACCGGTGTCGCTGCGATTAGTCGAGTGGTAGTCGCACGTTTGTATTGTTACCTATTAGTAACGTGCTATTGTATCCTCTTGCTTCTTACAGCAAAACTATCATTGGATAGATTATACAAATATTGTCTTGACATTATTAGCCTTATTATTTAGTGACGGTATATTAAAAACCTGCTCATTTTCTCGTCCTGGAATTCATCTTTGAATACAGGCCCACGAAATGGTACGGTTGTATAATCAAAGCTTTATTAAGACTAAAGATCGCCATTTATTTTTATATTCGCTGTTTAATTTTAGTGACTAATAGAGTCCGTCTTTTATCTTGCTATTAATTTAAAGCGAGTGCTCGAAATGTCTTCCTCTTGCTTAGTTAAGATGATTGACATTCATCTAATTTTATGCTTCTATTTAAGTAAAATTGTAAGTAATTCTAACGTGTTGATCCGGATAGTTTTCATTTCTTCCAAGTAATTGTAACTCAGTTGCCATGACAGCTCAGTGTAGGGTGCGTTACAGGGTATTGGCACAATCTGCTCAAATCGCACACTTCTTTCTAATTTTGAAAGAACTGTTCACAAATTATTGTATAAGAAGGTATTGTACGTGTAATATTTACGTAGAATACTGATCTAGTTTATAGCTACACAATATTATAAAAATATGGCTGTGTTAATATCAAAAACATATTTATATAAAATGTTATAACCGCAAATACCTCTTGTTTTTAAGACTGTGCACTGCCAGCACAAGCATTTGTCAGGATTTTTAATGCAATTTTTAATCTTAGTGTAAACATTTAAGTTTAGCATTACAATCATTCCATTTTAAAATAAGTTTTTGGTAATACCAGCTTCGATATTTATAATAAAATCATAAATAAATTAGAAGTGGCCATTTCCTATGATTATTTTATAATGTAATATGTTGATGTTAGTTTGTATAGCATAAACATGGATGGTTTCCATCTTTGTTAGCTTTTATTAAAATGGGTTATTTTGTTTAACATTATATAGGAAACTACATACATGAGGATATTGTTATAAAATATATTATTTTGAAATAATAAACTGGACCTAATATTAAATATAAAATTAGTAAAGAGATTACAATGTAACTGTGTTTTATTTACTTGTGTGAGAAAGGGGTAGAGATAGATCCAAAGACAAGATGGATGGATTGGGTGAGAAGTTAATGAAAGAAAAGAGAGTTACTGATAGTATAGCGCGTGACAAGACAGAATTGAAGAAAAAGACGTGTTGCGCTGATCCCAAGTAATATAGGGCAAAGCAGCCCGAAGGAGAAATGTGGAGTTGCTGAAGTCAACTGGTTTTTATTTTACTCAAGTCTAGATCTACCGGCAGCCTAGATAAATCGTAACACATCTTCATCATTCTTCCAGTCAGTGAGCCAACAAGCTTTCGACCCAGTTTGATTAGTACCAATCCAAATTATGTACTTGACTTTGCTCCTACTATTTTCAATTAGCAATCCTCATTCAACGATCACTTTGCTCTTTAAAAGCTATCAGTGCTTCGGCAACGATAGTTACTCACTAAACTACACTGGCCAACCTCCCTCAACCTTTTATGCTATGGGTCAGTTATCTATTATTTTGTAATGGTTTCAAAAGTTATGGCCTTCCTGAACCCAACACGGGAAATCTATTCGATTTCAATATTAAATGGGTAAAAGCTATATTTTTAAGACTTCAAAAAAGGAGGAGGTTCTCAATTCGTCGGAATATTTTATTCTTTCCATGCAGTTTCTTTTCTAATTGCTTTTTTTGCTTCTTCTGTCAAACGGGGGACATAGCCTACCCTAACAAAAATCCAATTATTTGCATATGCAAATCACTGGATTTCTATGGCTACGGCCATAGAAGTTACCCCTTAATACACACCGGTTCTGCATTTAATCCTTATGTTGTGTACTTGGAATAGGTATGCTTCAAAAGATAATGGTGCTGATTGTAGTGGTAACAGCTAAGGGCCGGTCAATACGCCCATTTTTGCTTCTATAAGGTAGCTTTTTACTTTTTTAAAAAGACTTAACGTCTTCTTGCTTGACCAGTCTTAGTATAAAAATAAAACCAGTCAAGTGCGAGTCGGACTCGCGGACGAAGGGCTCCTTACCGTCCGTAGTAAAAAACGACAAAAATATCAAGTTTTGTATGGGGCCCTCTTAAATACATATTTATTTTATTCTGTTTTGGTATTTATTGTTGTAGCGGCTACAGAAATACCTATATCATCTGTGAAAATTTCACTGTCTACTTATCAAGGTTCATGAGATTCAGCTTGATGTCAGACAGACGGACAGTGGAATCTTAGTAATAGGGTCCCAATTCTATCCTTTGAGTACGGACTAACTTCCAAGTTTTGATGTGCCCAAATATTTTATTGCGGTTTGTTACGAACGTTACGCTTTTCAGTTGATAAAATGTATCTATTTATATAAACAAAGATAACAAACTGCGGTTTCACACAAACTTGAGGTGAGATAGGTTATCAGTTTATTTATATAAAATCGTCCTCTTTAACCAAACAATAACTAAACGTAAACGCACATAGTTTTGTTAGCTCTGTATCGGGCAACATCTAACCTCTAACTTAAATTGTTATGAAAGATGAAGTTCTGTGCAAACTTATCTTTTATGTTCACGGAGGCATCGTCGATGCTGGAGCGATATGCTTTGGCTAAGGATGCTGGATTCAAGGCCGTGGAAAGTGGATTCCCTTTTGGCTTGACAGTGGAGCAAGTGAAGGACGCTAAGGAGAAAGCCGGCGTTGAACAAGTGTTGATCAACTTGAAGACAGGTTAGTAAACAAAAATAATCATTCTCTCATAGGTAAGTATCTAGGCACTTACCTACCCTACAGGTACCTACCTAAGTACTTATTTCTTGACCATTAATTGTAGATCATGAAAAAACTGAAATCAATTGTGACAACACTATAAAAAAATTAAGAGCACTTTGATATTTTCAATTCAGGTAGTAATTTCTAATCTACATCTACCAACCAATATAATTATATTTCTATGAGTACCATATCTAGCTACCTATATTTCTATAATAGTACAATACAATATTATAATTAATAGAGAAAGATTTGTGATGAATAAACTCAAAAACGATTGGACCTAATTTTAAAATTCTTTCAGCAGTAGAATGCAACTTTACCACTGTGTGCCTAAGTTATATACCTATTTACTATTTTCAAGCAGGCGAAATCGTATGACCCTAATTATTATATTTCAGGAGATGTAACTAAGGGAGAACTAGGAGTAACAGCAGTTCCAGGCAAAGAAAATGAATTCAAAGAAAATTTCAACACCACAGTGGAATATGCCAAGGCGCTCAAAGCCAGGAAAATACACATAATGGCTGGAAAACTACAGAATGTTACATCACAAAACTGGGACACATATGAGAAGAATTTAAAGTATGCCGCTGATGTATTGAAGAATGAGAACCTCCTTGGAATTATTGAACCTATAAACCAATATTCGGTACCAAACTACTTTTTGAGCGATTTTAACAAAGGTATAGATGACAAAATTTTATTTTCTAATTTCTATATTAACCAGCATGTTTTGAAAAAGTCCTGATTTAAATTTGCATTAGACAAGATAAATCTATTGACTCAAAAAATATGTATGATGTATGTATGTATGTAAATATACAGATTTTCTAGCATAAACAGGCAAAAGCAGGTGCATTGAATTTAATCTTTTGAGTTTAAATTAATTGGTACGTAAATTTGTGGAGTTTTCCTTGATATTTATTATCATGATTGCTACTTATTCAATATTTATTCAAGTCCCATATCTCTAGTCTGTCAGTCAACCTATGTTTGAGTGTGATTTTGCACACAGTCCTATATGGTCCATTGTGCATGTGCCATAGATGCCATAACCTTTCAGTTAACCTATGTTTATGTTTCAGCATTGGATATAATCAAGCGCATAAACAGCCCTAACCTGAAACTCATGCTGGATGTATTCCACTTGCAACAGATATGTGGTGATATATCTCATAGCATCACTAACTTTATGCCCTATGTTGGGCATGTGCAGGTAATATAGTGTAAAATAACAACATCTAGAACTATAATAACTTTCTTGGGTAGACCCATATTATACTCCACTAACTTTATTTTTTATTTGGTGGGAAACCCATCAAATAACTTGTCCTGCTCTGGGTGGAGCGATAGGGAGTTTATCGGCCGAACGCATAGTCCAGCTAATGGTTCATTAGCGTCTCTAATGTCCATTAAAGTTAAGTATTGTCAAACCTTCACTGAAAAACTGAGTAAAATTGTCAATGTGACAATTTCTTAATAGATCGTTTAGAAGTGATGATTAACGTTAATGAATATCCCTGAGTGCGGCCGTAAGACATTTACTGACTAAAACCCACCTATATTCGTTACTGTGACTCTGGAAAGCAAAGGGCAAACCTCTGCATTTCAGGGCCACAGTAACTTTTTCAAAGGATCCTGCAGTCCTCACAGCTATCATACATTATATATGTTAAGACTATTGTAGTTGCTTAAGAAAAACGTTAGGCAAACACTTTAGTTTGAAAATCCAATCAAATACAAAAATATCAGCTATTGATGTATTTAAGTGTTGTTTTGTTTGTAAATGTTCTTATGATATAAATATCAGTATCAGTCTATACTAAACCATAAATTTGATTGCAGATAGCTCAAGTGCCAAACCGCAATGAACCAGATACTGAAGGAGAGATAAACTACAAGTATGTCCTTAACCATCTACAAAACAACGGCTACACTGATTGGATCGGCCTTGAGTACAAGCCATTGAAGAATTCTAAAGATGGACTCACTTGGGTCAAGAATTATGGCTACAGTCTGTGATACTATAAAATTGTGATATATTGAATAAAGCTAGAAACTTTGAGAAAATTGTGATACATAAATATTAGGCTGGGTACAGATTGCTATAACATGCAAGATGCAATGTACCTAACAGAAGTCACACAGTGTGGACGCCTTGCGCCCACGAACCGTGCAGACTACGCGGTACATGTTGGGATCGTGCGCGCGCTTCGACCACACGTGTTACGTTACAGCAGTCTGTACCTAGCTTTAGAGATTCTACCACTATGATAAGGAACTTTCATTTAAATGGTCGTAAAAAGAAAATGAATTCATAGAACCACTTTCTATGCTTAAAAATTCTAAATTACTTGAAACTTTCTTACCTAGTGTGTTCAAATAACGAAAATTGTGTATATTTATATAAATAAAAATGTTGATGTTGCAATATAAAACATTTATTATTACTATGATTAAAATAATATTTAATTAATGAATTAATACTAACTTAACAAACTTCTATGTGAATACTATGCGCCGTTAGTCTGGAACTGTTGCACCCAGTAGTGTTTTTTCACAGCATCCAGTG
Organism: Mythimna separata; assembly: GCA_030763345.1. NCBI lineage: Eukaryota > Metazoa > Arthropoda > Insecta > Lepidoptera > Noctuidae > Mythimna > Mythimna separata. Next base: position 9,622,235 of record CM061168.1, read on the forward strand.
ATAATCTCTCTTTGCTTGAGTGTTTTAGGAGCTAGCAAACAAAGAATTAATAATGAAAACTCTATTGAAGTCAACTAGATGAAGTTAGGAGATTATTCATAAGAATCACTGCATCCCCAGAATGCTGAGGTTATCTACAGGCGCATGCGTGGGTTTTACAAAAATTAATTAAAAGTCTGACTTTCCCTCTCGCGCGGAGTGGGAGAATTTATGTGATGATTTCCCACCCAAAAAAGTCATCACCAAAAGAAAAAGTTAAAGGTGATGAAATCACTTCTTTCAACTTTGCATCAAAATTTCATTTGATCTTTGGAACAGGGGAGAGAAGGGGGGTGCTTGACAATATGATTCCCAGACCAATGTATGGCATCTTTTTTTTTATACTGATTTAAAAAAAAATATTTGGGCTCATGTCTTAATACTATTTCATGTGATGGTAAGCTATGATGACTAGAGATACTAACCTTAGAAATAAGATCCTTAGCTCCTTCAGGTACATAACTAGGATACACCATGTCCAAAGCGAGGATCCTGGCATAAGTCTTGTCTTGTCCCTCGCTCTCGAATGGGGGTTTGCCAACAAGGAACTCGTACAGTAAGACACCGATGCACCAGTGGTCAACGGAAACGTCATAGACTTCACGCTTGATCATCTCAGGAGGCAGGTAATCTAATGTACCGCACATTGTTTTGCGCCTGTAACAAGAGGTAAAGTATGAACAATGCAACATTATTTTAGAAATATGTGACAGAAAAGAATAAGAATACAAGCCTGTAGCTACATCTATTGCGCCATAGAAGAACTAAAAATAACACGAAATTCTGCATTACACAATTAAGTTCTCCACACGATTTGAACATGCCCACTTTTGTCGGCCCACATTGCCTCCGCTGGTTCGGCCAGATGGAACACTGGCTCATACGGCGAGAGCGAAAGCAGGTCTCTTTGCATCTCTCTTCGCCCATAATTCTCGTCTTGACACTGGCAGTGCTACTCCACCGACTCTGCCTCACTGCGGCAACTCGATGCCCGAGGTCCGTATAAGGAACAAAGAGGTTCTGAGAGCACTGTGTCGTCTAGACGTGAATAAAGCTAGTGGACCAGATGGTATTCCAACGATTGTTCTCAAGGCATGTGCGCCAGAGTTGTCTCCTGTTCTGACACGCTTGTATCGCCTCTCATATAGGACCGGTATTTTGCCCAAATCCAGGAAGCTTGCCAACGTGCAGCCCGTGCCCAAAAAGGGCAGTCGTGCCGATCCTGCCAACTATCGGCCGATTTCAATAACCTCCATACTCTGCAAGATTATGGAGCGTGTATTGAACTCGCGATCATACCTGGAAGGTAACGATCTCCTCAGTGACCGACACCTAGGGTTTCGTCGCAATCGGTCTACTGGGGACCTACTAGTGTATGCCAATCACTTGTGGGGCGAGGCCCTCGAGAAGAATGGGGAAGGACTTGCAGTCTTCTTAGACGTCTCGAAGGCCTTCGACAGGGTATGGCACGCTAGCCTTTTGAGTAAGCTTCCAGCGTACGGCATCTCTCCTGGCCTGATTAACTAGATAAAAGACTTCCTGAGTGAACGGTCCCTCCGAGTTGTTGTCGACAGATGCTCATCAGAGCCCATGATAACTAATGCTGGAGTTCCTCAGGGGTCTGTTCTTTCTGCAACTCTCTTCCTGCTCCACATCAACGATCTGCTGAAGCCCGGTATCTATGGGTATGCAGATGATAGCACAGTTGTAGAGAGATACTTGCCGAGTACTCAGGCTAGTAAGGAGCTAATCCGGTCTGAAAGAGAGGCTATGGTAGAGCGTACGAATGACTCACTTCAGGCAGTCTCCAAGTCGGGCGAAGTCAATTTGGTGGGATTCAACGCCACCAAAACACAAGCGTGTCTATTCACCGCTAAAAGGAGCCCGTTCACCTTGGCTCCTGCTTTCCGGAATGTATCCCTGGAATGCGCCGACCGCCTTCAGCTCTTGGGAGTTGAAATTTCCTCCGATCTCAACTTTGGGCGGTTCATTGAGTTTAAGGCCAAGATTGCTGCTAGAAAACTCGGCGTTTTGGCAAAGGTCCGGCGGTACTTCACACCAGGACAGCTTCTAATGTAATACAAAGCACAGGTGCGATCGTGTGTGGAGTACTGCAGCCACATATGGGCTGGAGCTGCAAAATGCCACCTGGCAGCTTTGGACTCAGTGGAAAGGCGTGCAAAGAGGCTAATTGGGGATATAGATTTGGCTTCCAATCTACAAAGCCTTGAGCACAGGCGCAGGGTAGCCAGCCTTTCGGTATTTTACAGGATGCATTTCGGAGTGTGTGCAGGCATTGCATGAATTGATTTGGCCATCCCCTTTCCACCATCGGACCAGCCGTCGTACGGCGAGTATCCACCCTTTCTTTGTCCAAACCTCTACGGTCTGGACTAAGCGTTTCGCCTCGTCGTTCATACCGCGTACATCAAGGGACTGGAACAATCTGCCTGCTGCGGTTTTTCCATACGATTATAATTTGGGTGTCTTCAAGGCTAGAGTGAATAGGCCCTTAAGAAACTAGTGCGCCTCACTATCGACGATTGCATCAGGTGGGATCGCAGTCAAGCGCTAGTTTATAACCATTAAAAAAAAACACCTCTTGGGCAGTTACCCAAACTAGATATAACACCTGTCTGGTTGGAGAATCCTCCTGGTCGGAGTCCTGAATTCTCAACAGAGGTATATGGGGTTTTACTCTCAGTTCCACATACCTGCAAAAGCCTAAGGAGGAGCCTAGATTTTAATTACTTTCATGAAGAAATTTATGAAAATTATTACATTTTAACATTAGAATTACATTTTTTGTTTATTACCATAAACTAGTGCTTGTCTGCAATCCCACGTGTAAGCAGTGATTTTACAACATTGCTTTTATTGCAAGAATTACACATTGGAATTAGTTTGCTTGAGCTGCCTTATCTGTTGGATAAGGCAGCAAGTCAAGTATCAAGTTGGAGTATGTATTTTAGGTAAACAATAAAGGTCTGTGGTCCATTCTAATTTAAACTTACCTCTCAGAAGGGGCATGCACAGACCAACCAAAGTCGGCAAGTTTGAGGTCTCCGCTGAATGCCACCAGTATGTTCTCAGGCTTGATGTCTCTATGGATCACATGGTGCTGGTGGCAGTACTCCACAGCATCTGCAACCTGAAATGTGAAATAACACATTATAAAGATTGTTTTTTATTTTCAAACAAATTTATTAATTCATGAATCCCTGATTGGTCGCATGTGACCTCACTGTCATTGTCATAATATTGTGTCTCGTTTTGCAGATGTCTGATAGGTTAATTTACACAAATGAATAAATACAGATGATGGAGAATGAGACAGATGGATACAGGGCAAAGTAGTTTGAAACCCCAGGAACCCACTGCAAATAGGTCAGTCAAACCAAGCCGTGGCTGGTTCCCTTGAGAACCTGGGGTGATTCAAATGTTGCATTTGTCTAACCCTAACGCAAAATAGGAATACAAAAAAACACAAAGTTTTGTAGTAGTAAGTAAGTAACACTTAGATGAAACATGAGAGCTTGACGAATAGGGGGTTTTCACTTTTAATCACTTTTTAAATAATTTGGACTTTTAAGTCTACTCAATTATTATAGTTGTTGACATTACATTTCAAATAATATACACAAAGCTGCCAAAGACTCACTATGTTATAGAACAACTATTCAATCTTACCTGGTATATATATCTAGCCGCTTTAGCTTCAGGGAAGCGGCCTTTGGGTGAGTTGGTGAGATGTTTGTACAGTTCTCCACCGGCTGCAAACTCCACTACTAAGTAGATACGACGCTCATCATGGAACCAAGTCAGCAACCGTAGTATGTTAGGATGTCTGAAAAGGAACATGTGTTGTAGAAAGGAATCTATCAAATAAGTTGCAAAAAGTAGCTTATTTAGTTGAAAACTGAGAATATTGGGTAAGTTAAAGGGTTACTAAGTAACTAAACTTGGTACTTACTTCAAGTGCGACTGAATTTCAATCTCTCTCATCACTTGTCTTTCACATTTCGATCTCACAATCTGAGACTTGAAAAGCGTTTTGATGGCTACTAGATAGCCGGTTTTCTTTTCTCTGGCTACATGAACGTGTCCAAATTTGCCTTGTCCTAGGGCTGAACCGAGCTCGAAGTCTCTAGGAGCCCATTTATACCTAAAATATGAAAAGATAATGTAAACAAAATTCTTACTTCACTATAATGTTTTTGTTCGGGCAAGAATTACTTACGAAGTTCCATACGCTTCGTGATTTATTATTTTAGTTTCCAATTCCAATACTTCACTCTTCATTGTTATATTTTTTTGAATGATTCGTAGATCTCGTTAATTAATTTGGCGAACAATACAAAAACAACGCAACACAACACAACGTTTGCTTAGATTGCTTGCTTGTCGTCCGTTACGTTTTGAAAACTCAAAACTAAACTTTGACAGATGCCACCAGACCAGAGTTGCCAACTCCAAATGTTCAAAGTCGCTAGACTCATTATGAAAAGTCGCTAATTCTAACTATACTCCGTCGGTTTAGGTAGTTAACTAAATGTAAACAATCTAGGCATGTCTTTTTATCTAAAAGTTGTCTATAAATTGTATGTAAAAATCTTTGCAAATAGGTATTTACCTAAATCGATGTTAGGTAATAAACTAAATTTAAATAATCTTTGTGTATATTATATACGAACTCTTTAATATAAAAAGACATATCAAGATTGTTTACCTTTAGTTAACTACCTAAACCGACGGAGTATAATTCTACCAGAAGAGGTAGATCGTATATCAGGTTTGAATAAGGCTATCGTCTGTTTTTTATACCCTGAGACTCAAATAACATTTCAACACAAAAGAACTGGAGTCATTCCTATAGTAAATTTGACATTACTTGTGTCATTTTAGTCTCAGGGTATAAAAAACAGACTATACGTCATTTTCAAGCCATCAAAAGTTATAAAAAACGGTAGGTAGTTAATACCTACTACGTTATGGTAATGGTGGTCCTAAAGGTGGTTCTATAATTGGTACTGTTACTGTAGAGTTTATGTTGAGGTTGCAGTTTAGGTCAAGTGCCGGTATACTTATAGTACTCTTTGGTCAAGTGCCAACAAAATTTTTGTACGTGTTGTGTTGTTCTATGAAAATAAAATAGAGTAGGTTCATTAACAAAACTTTCAGAATAACGTTCGTTTGCGACTTTGTATCTACGTGCGCGTGATCAGTCAAGAAATAAATAAAATAAAAAAACAATAGGATAATAATATTAGTCAACTAATCCGTAGGTTTACAAGTTACTTGATCGGGACTAGGGACTTGTGATCAAAGATTTTGTTTTTTTTTTTAAGTCCCACCTCAAAATGAACAGAACATCAAAATGACATCTCCCGCTCTGGGCGGAGCAGGAGGGCGTGTTAGATTTCTACTGACTAGAACCCACTCCTGTACCTTCTTTGCCCTAATTTCAGGGTCCTGCAGTTCTCTTTCAACAACTCAGGACCCCAGTAGGTTTCGACCCTGTCGGGCTTCTAGGGTTTGCTGACATCTTTTTGAGCCATTAATGATTTTGTGTACCTACCCTATGGATTAAGTGATCCACTCTTGTAAGTAGATTGATGACAGTGACTGACATAATGGACAAAACAAAATAATCATGTTGCCAAGGCAGCGCCTATTTCAGTTTGTAGAAGGAACTGTTGCATTTTGCATTAGTCGTTTGACAGTATTTTACCTATGGAGTACGTTGGTCGGCGATGCATGAATATGGACCTAGCAACAATGCTAGGTCCCGTGGTCACCCTCGCAACAGCTGGCTGGACGTCGTCAAGTCTGACATGAGAGCCAATGGCCTGACTGAAAAGTGTGTGAGTGGAAGTAGCTAAACCGGAAGGCGGACCTTGGGACCCTGGCAATAGCCGGGATTAACGCCAGGTGGAAGAGAAGAAAGTTTGACAGTATTTTACCTCTGGCATCAACCCAGTCTTCCAATCCATTAGTTTTCTATTGCCCAAAGTGACCGGACTGTATTCGCAAGCGTAACTTATTTTTTTTTAAGTCGGTTTTATATGGTAACCAATACCATATCCGAAAACGGGTGCCAACGGAACCCTATTACCAAGTCTCCGCTGTCCGTCTGTCTGTACTTCTGGTAGCGGGCTGTATCTTATAAATCTTAAAAGGTAGAGTTAAATTTTTCATAGAATGTGTATTTTTGTAAATGCAACAACAAATAATAGAATTAAAACAAACTTAAAAATAAAAGGGCGTTCTCATTCAAGAAACTTAAATTGTCGGCGTAATATCAGCTTAATGCTCGATAAAGACAAAATAACGTAAGCGTTTTGCTTCGTTGTTTATACCGCGTACACCGAAAGACTGGAACATTTTGCCTACTGCGGGCTTCCCGGCCGATTATAATTTGGGTGTTTTCAAGCCTCTTAATAAACTAGTACGCCTCACTCGGCCTCACCATCTACGATTGCAGCACTACTTACCATCAGGTACTAGTTTATATTAATTAAAAAAACACAGTCAGTCTACCAGTTTTGCGTGCTCCTTGCCTTAAGAGCAGGTGCAGAGTTCTGTTGGTACAGTGAATATTCATATAACTACACACATCAAAAGTGTCTAGGGATCAAGCATTTTTATGCGGATTTCTTGAGATTGAGATGTGGCTTTGTAATAAATTTATGATTTTATAAATTTATATGGATCCTTTTTGGTGCATTTCATAATTTGAATCAGGAACTGTGAATCATGAGTAAAAGATGAAAATCAGCTGTCAATATTTTCCCTATAAAAACATACAACGCATTGAAGACATTATTAGTGCTACTGTTTCCCTACTACTGATTAAAACCAACGTTATTATGGAGCGGCGACGTCATTTAAGCAGGGAAGAAATGCTCAGAGCCGTGGGAATGATAGAAGCTGGTTCCCGGCAACGTACTGTGGCTTTAGCTCTGAATACAAGTCAGAGTGTTATCAGTCGACTTTGGACACGTTACCGAAGCACTGGTACCGTGGCTGAGCGCCATGGAGGACGGTATCGCTGCACCACACGGAGACAAGACCGATACATTCAAATCTTAACTCGAAGAGCTCCAACAATAACCGCCATGATGTTAGCCGTGAGGCTTCATCACTCTTCAGGGAACTTAATTAGCGACCAAACAGTCAGAAACCGCTTGCATGAAGTGAACCTTCATTCCCGAAGACCGCTACGGGTACCACCTATAGCAATGCACAATCGTAGGATTCAATATCAATGGGCTCTTGAACACAGAAATTGGGCAGAAGAACAATGGCGTTTCGTGTGCTTTTCTGATGAGTCTCGTTTTGGTATGAGACCGGATACAAGACGTATACGACACTGGAGAACCCCTGGACGCCAACAGCGATTAAAATCCTGCCAGGAAGTCCATCCTTATAGTGGTGGAACCATCATGGTATGGGCGGGTATTTGGATCGGCGGAAGAACTGAGTTGATTTGGATCAGAGGCAACCTCAACGCTCAAATTTATGCTGAGACGATTGTATCAGACGTCATCGTTCCTCTACAAGTGCAAATCGGTCCCTTATTTCAGTTAATGCATGATAATGCACGACCGCACACCGCAAGAGTTGTAAGACAGACTCTCGCCGCAGCTAACATCAATGTCCTGCCCTGGCCTGCTCAGTCGCCAGACTTGAACCCGATTGAGCATGCATGGGATATGCTACAGAGAAGAGCTCTGCCGAATATGGAGGGTATCCAGTCGCAAGAAGACCTTTTTTTGTTGTTGCAACGAACATGGGCGGCCATTCCACAGCGTGATTTGGATGAACTCATTTTGAGTATGCCAAACCGATGTTCTTGTGTTGTTAGTGTTCGCGGTAGAAACACGGATTATTAATTGTTTAAGTTACCCAATAAAATTTTAAAGAAAACTGTTATGTCAGTCTTTTTTTCGAACTTTAATGTTAGTGGTTCAAATGTCAAAAATCCCTTTATTAGGAAAATGGCAAATTTCTTTATTAATGCAAAGGTGACTTGGTTTATCGTTACTGTGACAAACGAAAACACTTTATTTGATGAATCCTTAAAGAAAATTTTAATTAATATCAATCAGGAGAAAAGTTATTGCAAAAATATATGTTGATCCCTAGACACTTTTGATGTGTGTACTTAGACTAGTAATAGACGTTGTATATGATTCCATAAACCTATGTCTGTTTTTGAACATTGAGAAACAGGTTTCACTATATTCGTTAGGATGGTATTTTGGCACACCACACTGGTTTGTACACCTTTTTCACAGAAAACCACGTCATTCATGGTTTGTCTTGGAGTCTCTTCAAGCCAACCCATGAACGACGAACGATAATGCCTTCACTGGATCCTCGGAATATGCATACTTGCTGGTTCATTGCTGAGGACATAGATAATTATAATACATATACCTAAACAAAATGTAGGCATTATAAAAAAGTTTACTTTTATAATTTACATAGAGTGCGTCTAATGAAAGCGCGACCGGAATAAATTAAATTGGCAAATGTAATTTAAAAAAAAAACTAGTAAATAAAAAAAATGTCAAGTATCAAGACATGACTCTCCTACTATGTTAGTAATACCACATTCAAAATTTTTGGATTTAACCTCTCTTTCTCAGGTCATGTACTGATTTAAAAAAAAAAGAAAAATAACACCTGAATAGCTGGCCATAGACATAAAAAAAAACAAAACTGGCGGGAAAGTGGCAATCCGGCCATCCAATCTTCATTTTTGTTTTTCGAGTTGTAAACTTTTGCTTACATTTCCGTACAGCAGAGATTGTAACAAGATAAGTTCATCAGATTCAAATATGGATAAATTAAAGCACTAGTGGAAAAATACCTGAAATTATACAGCGACTCAGGTTTTACAATCTTTTTATTTTTATTTTACTTGTAGGTATTCGTAATGAAAAGCACAGTGTTTACCTCGAGTTAAAGATATTTATTTCTTCAAACTATTTGCAAAACCAAACTCCTTCTCGGGACTAAATAAGTTACTTTCATCCCTAGAAAAAAAAACACCTCTACACTCTACAACATCCTACCGCTCAGCAACCTGAAATAGGTAGGTAATGTAGGTTTTTTAAATTAGTTGTTATAAACTAGTTCTTGATCGCGATCCCGCCTGATGGTAAGCAGTGATGCAATCGTCGATGGTGAGGCGCTCTAGTTTATTCACTATAGCCTTGAAGATATAGTTTATTCACTCTAGCCTTGAAAATACCTAAATTACCTATAATCGGACGGGAAAACCGCATAGGCAAATTGTTCCAGTTCTATCTAACTATATCAAACAAAATAAAAGAAGCTTCTGCTAGTAGCTTTTTGTTACTTTTTCAAAAGTAACTTTCCAATTTCCGACGAAGAAGTCGTTAGAGTTAGTAGGAGTTTCCTAATTTCGGCACGTGATAATCGGTGCGGCGTGAAACCGTCCTTACCAGCCTATCAGTTCATCTCTTCGATATAGGTGCTTAACTGAAACGTTAATGGAGGGAGGGTTCGTATCACGATCGTAGAGGCCTTGTCTTAGCAAATTGTCAAGATTAGTAGGCTAGGTACGAGCCAACAGCAGGCACTTTTGGTTTATTTTTATAAGCAAATGAGCCAAAAGTGCCTGCTTTCTTGGCCAACAATACTTTAGTATTTTGCGCACCTCATTTGCAAGTTAGATCTTATCAATCTTTCTTCCGTAAACCGTTAGAACTCTTTGGCATGTGTCGGATTAGATTAGGAACTAGGAGGTAAGTATAATAGGTTCTTTCTTCTTTGTACTACAACTCTACCTCATTTTGTTTTCAGTTAGGTTTACGTAGAATATCGTTCAAAGCAGCCTTAGACCGTTTTCACATTATCCGATCCGATATCGGTATCGGACGCCGATACGATATCGGGATAAGTAAAATGTATGAAATACCGTGCTCCGATATCCGATATCGGGTCGGACAATATGAAAGATAGGTACATATTTCACACATTTTACTTACCTCGATATCGGATCGGCGTCCGATACCGATATCGGATCGGATAATGTGAAAACGGTCTTACAGTAACATAAGTCCTCATATAAAAATTGCGATCATTACGAAATAAAAATAAAAAGAAACGACTGTAAAACCTCGACGCTGTAATTATGATGCTCAAGTGAAGTTAAAGGATGTACTTAGTTGCCAAGAGGAGGTTAGTGCAGCGTGGGTGCGTTGTTGTGAAAACACTCGTTGTTGGCAGGGGGACTGCGGGGACCGCGGGAACTGCGCGCGGGGAGGGGGGGGGAGCACGGGGTGCCACCGCTCCCTAACCCACCCCAACGTTAACGAGCTCAACCCCCATTACTAGATCTGTTTATTTCTAAAAGCAACGATGCCTTACACATCAACAGATAGCAAATGTTCTGGATTTAAGTTTTCATAATGTTTTAAGCTATTGTGTCTAGTGAATTTTGGTTGGAAAATTATGAGTTGTGATTTTATTTAATTTTGGTGATTTGATATGCAATAATATTCTCTTTAAAGGTTTGTATTTTTTTTAATAATATTTCTTATATCATTATTTACATATTTTATTGGGGCACATTGCATTTACATTCATGATAATAGAGACACAATAAACACAAATAAAGCTCTCAGTTAAATTTTAAATCTCAAGTTTAAAAAAATAATAAGGTAATAATATTTCAGTACGTACTACAGATTTCCCGAAGAAATGCCTAATTTCTTCGGGAAATCTGTAGTATCTTGGACAATATTATTTTATGGGAAGAGAATACCTACTTACTTATCTACATTATAATGAGAGCATAATGTAAACGGAAACATTTGGACAAAACAATCTCATATTCCTCATCCTGCTCTATAGTCATGGATTTGCAAAATAAATTCATCATCTCAAAGCCAGTAACATATACCCAATTTCCCAGGAAACGCGATACAAAGAGCCTTTCAAAACTCATTTGTTATACAATACGAAGTCTGTATGATACGCAATAAATGTAACAAGATCAGATCATGTTATAGGTTAATATATAAAACAAACAAAATGCGCAGTAGTTCTCGCGGCGAGAGTTTTCAAACCACCCCGGTGCCGGGCCGGTGGCGGGAAAGCGTGGAAAACGCGCGCATGGGGTGGCGGGCAGGCTCATTCCGAGTTGAGGCGCCGCTCAATCGATACACCGCTTTTGTACGACTAAATCAACAATTTCCACCTCTAAAATATCATAAATTCACCCAAACATTCCCTTATGATTTTTATTACAAGTATAAGTTGTGCTAGTTGTGATTTCGTGAAGTTTCCACGATGTGTTCAGAACCATAAACAAGTGCGTCGCAAAATCGCTTCAGTCTAGGTAAGTAATAATTATTGGCACGTCGAGATGACCTAGTTATCGCCATCGTGTAGGGACCTATGCCTGTGTCGTATTTTAGTGTTAATTTCATAGCAGTGTTCAGTTTTATTACATTATAAGCTACCTAAGCTTTTGATTTCTACGCAATACGCATTAGCATCTAAGTAGAAAATTTTCTCCAAATGTAAATAAAATATTAAATTACCGGTAAATAAATTGAATTAAAAAATAATCCACTATTATGATTCAGATGACTATAATATTTTACGCGTTTTTGTTCTATGAAAAACTACTCAGCGAGCTTTTACGCTTCCTACGATTTGTTTTGGTGTCGCGCAATTTTTACGAGTCATCAAAATAGTTCCGCAGTTGGCACAATTTAGGAATTAGCTATAATCGGTCTAGCAATTATTCTTCATTTACCTAACCCTATTCATGCCTTGATTTTCTAAATAGATAAACTAACACAATTTTTTCGTCACGTCGTAATTCCGCATGGCCCAATCAGCCGTTCCCCTAACGTCCACCCCTCGCAATAGGTTCTGAAATCGTGAGTGTCAGTGACCGTGAGCCTGTGGCACGGTGCCACTGCCACCCTTGTCGTCTCGCTGCGTGCCAAATCCGTCACCTCCACTCTTAAGGATAGAGGCGCGCTGCCAAACGACTACAGTTTGGGGATTTGCAACTGTCTGAAGATAGTGCTTCGTTTCCTTGGGGAGCTGGTAATACGGATTTTTTTAAATAGCTCTGCTTTCTTCTAGAAGTTATTTTTTACTAAACAGTATTCGGTATAGTTCAATTGTTATTTTTTCTGCTAGTCGCCGTTGTCACTAGATAAACATTCAATTACTTAGTGGGTTTAACTCCAAAGTGCTTTCAGAAAATTACGAAGTTTCTCAAAGCTTTTTTGTAGCGTCCCTTCAAAGTTATGCAATATTAATTAGTACGGCTGCAACCAACGACGTAGGTGCGCCCAAACGTTTCGCAGAACTTCGCAATTTCATAACACCACAGTACTGCGAGTTGATTTACTTTCCATCTGAAACAGCTCAGTGATTAACGCGTTACATTTTTGCTTTCACTCTTGATAATTATTCGTTTATTTTATCATATAGGACTGGTTGTACTTCGCCAGTGGTCGAAAGTCTGTGGCCCTTTGAGAGGAAAGCTGTTTACCGACGGCAACCAGTCAAACATCGATAGACTCAAGTGTGACGACCACGAGAGAAAAGCTTGAGTAGGGTGACCATTAACCATCCGTATTACTTACTAGCGGATGAACAAACGTTTAGAACGTAGAGATTTATAGATGTAAAACATTTTAATGGGCTATAAAAGACAATTTTATAACTAGCGTAGATCTGATTGCTGTCATCATAAAATTAGGGCTTCCTTATGACGTTTACGTTAGATAAATGGGTTGAGTTAGTAATAGCTAGCTAAATTGTAGAGCCCATATTATTATAATAAATATTATTTTCCGGATTTGTCAAATAGCGCTATTGGGCTTTTCCAAGAAGAATTGCTCTGTAGTAGTCCGGAGTTTGGAAGTTAGTGGTGTGACACCCACGTGCCTTGGAAAGCATACAAAGCTGTTGGTCCTGCGACTGATCTATCTCCGGTCGTATGTGATTACTGTCCCATTAGACTATGAACATTGACGTATTTCAGGGGGGCCTGGCCCTGAGATATCTTATTCATATATCTATATCCGTCTTTGAATTTCGAACCAGTAATCAAACTTCTTGGAGTGTAGTGCATACTCCAGGAAGTTGAGCCATACTTGGGTGAGCATGGCCTACTCGCTCGATACGCTTGTGACAATGAGAGAAGGAAAAGAGACTGCATCTGTGTATACGCATACAATGCACATAAATGCACTGCGATATTTACTGCGTACTTGGTTAATTTTTGTTGAGATTGGCCACCGTGATCGAAATTTAGTAGAAAATTATTGTTTTTAACCTATCAATACCCGCGAAACGAGACACAATAGTAAAACAATAACAGCGCGGTCCAATGAGACCGGTCGGGGATTCATGAATTAATTATAGACCCCATAGAGCGTGGATGAATTTACGCAAAAAAAAAAACGGTCAAGCTGGTAATACGGTCACACTACTGTGACACGAGATTTTTGTATATGAGATAGTACATTTGAAAGTGCGTCTATAAAATCCCACAGCCGTAAACCATAGAAGTCTCGACAAACCCAGAGAAGTGGTCCCTTCAGCCTGAAGGTACTTAACTAAAGTACCGCTAACCGTTCGGTAGGGACACTTTCACTGTCTGCCTGCACGCCCCGAGCTCCGATCATCTGATAACTGTCAGTTTTGACACAGATACAATACGTTACGTACTTACGCTGTGTTTTTCTTGATTTGTTTTATTACGTAAAGTAATATTATGGCGCTTGGAAATGAGAAAATTAATGATTTTGTTTTGAATGGATTTTATTTTGTAAATGGCGGCGGTTAGTAAAATTAATGGTGATCATTAGGTGATCAATTGATCTTTATTAGAACTGCAGGTAGATATACCGATGAACACTAGAGGCAGCTTAGACCAGCCTATCTTTTAGTTTTAGTGGAAAAACACCAAATAACCACTCCCGTACTGGGCAGAGCGAGAGAAAGTTACAGACTTTTTAGACTAAAGCCCACCTTTCTTCCTTCAGTCGTCCTTTGCAGTCCAGGACAATCATCATTCTTTTGAACTATCCCGTAACCCTGGCTGGTGGAGCAGCCTAGTGAGTGTTTTCCAAATAACTGCAGTTAACGTCTAGGAGGCATGGTTATTTAGACAAGTTTTTTATGTCATTCAGATTGGACGTTCATCCTTTTTTTGGCGGGTCGTGAGATCGTGTCAGACTTTTACTGATTAAAATCATACCTATGTTACTTCAAATGTCGGCCAATGGCCCTTGTAGGCTTCAGACCTGCTGGTCCCCTACGGTTTTACTAACATCTCTTTGAAGGGCGAGTGAAACACTACGCGGCGTCGATGACAGCGAGCTCCGTTACTTGTCGTCCTCAAGCCCACGCCTACGGTGGCTGGTAGTGAGGGTCGGGGTCTCGGTGGCTGTGGCGGTCCGTCTCCTTCACTAATATTACTGCTTCGCGAAGGAGGCGACCGCCGCCGATTCCCTCTCGCTCCGGACCATGGCTTGTCCCAGGGACCGGAACAACGAACCTCCCGAATTTATCATGAACGGTAAAGACCTGCGTCATGCGGAATGACGCTTCTCTAGCCACTCCTCAAAAGGGACTTACCGCCATGATTATGGCGAGCCCAACGTTCTTGCTTAAATTTAATTGTGGGATTGGTGGGAAAACTTGTGTTTTTCGCAGATTCTATGTGTGTTCACCAAATAGATATAACAATAAAGGAAAATACACTAGGTTTGTGTAGGCAGTTAAATGCGCAACGTTTCGCATATACTTGTTACTTATCGATCGAATGTGTCGATCCTTTGATGAACTATTGATTCTTACCGATATCGACAGATGTTTACCGTATACTAACATAAACTTTTTATCTAAACCGCATTCAAATCTGTTGCATAGTTTAGAATTAGTAGAAATAGATGTGGAAAGTGACTGTTTTATGCTATGTAGAGTCCATAACCATTTCTTCTTCTTTACGACGGAGAAATAGTTGTGGACTCTTCTAATGAAATATCTAAATTAGAAGAAGGGCGTACTTCACTGGGAAGCCAAGGCGGTGTAGCCAGGTCAGAACGTCGTCGTCAATGTATGGTTGACTGTGTGACTATAACATAGCATAGAACTGCACGCATATTCTTGGCTGTGCAAATTGGCAGTACCGCCTTCGTGATTTAGTGAGGCCCGGGCTAGCAAAGGCAACGTACTTAGACAATTCTTCCAGGTGAACTAAAATGAGAATTGAAAGAGATTAATTATCAGCTCTTTTTATATAATATGTATAACAGTGGTGAAACAGCTACATACATACATTACCGACATAACTGAGCCTGATTTATAGGATAACATAACATAATATATTGAAGTTGGTTTTATTTTCCTCTAGTTTTTTTATGACTATCGGAAGATAGGATAGTACACACAACTTTTTCAACACATTTCATAAAACACTTGCTTGAGGCGATGGTTCTCCCTATTTCCGTTTGCATCTGAATTTGCAAATTTTCCAAAGGGCGACCCCTCCGAATAGACAAGGGTGCACTTTATTGGATACGGTTTACTTGTTATGGAGGATAGTTTCATTTTATGGTGTTGCATGGTGTTTGAAATATTACGAAATTGAAATCCCTTTAGGCGGTTCTCTTTTCCGTCAACAGACGAATTTATTACTTTCTAATCAGTATTGAGAGATAGACAGCAGTAGATAGGGCACATTGCTTGCAGATCAGATGGCCGTTGGGGCCGGAAGACTTAGTGTTGGAAGGCTTCACAACAATGTGGACAGATGACCTGGTGAGGGTCACGGGAACCTCATGGATGCGAGACGCACGGGACTGTTCATTGTGGCGACACTTGAGGGAGGCCTATTAGATAGAGAATTAATGCATGATATTATGCTGTGAAAGGGGATTCGAACATACACATCTTTGTTTTGAATGGGTAAATCATCCAATGACTTCTCCCGCTTTGGCAGGCAGCGCGCGGCGTTTAAGACTTTTATTGACTTAAACCCATCTGCGGCCTTCAGTTGCCTTTTAAGACCTAAAATAAATTCTTTGAAACGTATACTGTAGCCTTTGCGTGTATTAAACCATACGGATTACAGTAGGGCCGATCATACTTACTGACTCTTAAAAACCATGTAGGTATGTCCTTTAGTTGTCGTTTGCATTCTAGAGTCACAGAATGCCTTTCAGAAATGTTCATGACGACCATACAGATTGTTTAGGATAAGTCGATTAAATCCTGAGATGATTTAGATACTGATTTAGGCGTATTTTTAGTTTATACGATTGTGTGAGACATAGATAAACGTTTTTTCTTTCTTATTTTCTGAGATAATATCCCATTTGAGCAGATAAGATCAGCAGTAGCCATCCTGAGCTCGCAATCGGTCAAGAGATTTTCTTGTCCGGCAGTAACAGGAAAGCTTGTGGCTTGCAGTAGATAGTAAAGAACCGTTCGCTAACAAAGCGAGGTGTCACATAAAGTTAAAGACTATCATAAATTGTTAGATTTCAAGATTCCAATAGCCTTTAAATACTTGCTGCCCACCTGTAATAAGTATGTCGTCGGAACCAGTTTTCTTTAGCTTCCCTGTTACATGTTTACTTGGTATCCCACGTAAATATAAAAGCTTGTATGTATCTTCTTCTTATTTACCTACGTATTGTAAAACCAAAGTCACTTTTCATGCCTGTCGGTTTATCCGCTGATTACACTTAAGCCACGCTACGGATATTGATGCTGTTTTCACTAAAAGAAAGAGCAACAAACAAGGAAGGTTTATGTTCATAATTTGCACTCAAGCAAAACCGGGGCTGGTTCTTAGTAAACACTACACACAGTACAACAGTAGGTACTAAACACCTGAATTGCCTTTTATCACTTAGGACCTACTTAAACTTTATTAGATTTCTGCTGATTTCTGAAGAAGTTAACAGCCAAATGAGTATCGAGGATTACGGCCCATTTCCTCTTCTAGAGAAGAAGCTGAATCTGTGTATGTCCTCCTTCTTAATCCTTGACTGTGTCTACATTTTCTAGCGAACAATGTGCTTAGTTTAAATACAGTCTATCTGAAGTATCGTTCAAGATAATGGGTGCATGTTTTCAGTATATTAAAAAGATAAGACGTTGACCTCTGGTTTATTTTGTGAGTGCGTGGTTCAGTTTTTGGAATAGGATCATGAATTTTTAATCGAAGATTTCTACTCATTCATTTAAAATGATACTAGCAAGGCAATGGCAACCTTGATGACGGTCTATGGTTGAAATAGAGCAGATCGAGGCGGCCGTCGACCGCTACACGGCCCATTGTGAATTATTAAGTGTCCCACTATCTCCGCGCTTGTCCATGGTACCTACAGGTTGTAACGCGGCATAGATTACATTGGCTGCGTGTACGGTAATATTGTATTATGGAAATGATAGCATATTATACAGGGGCTCTGTCAAGTTAGACCATTATTTAAAGTGGTCATTAGTAAATGTACCGTCAAATCGCCCCATTTAAAGACTTATTGGTATTCAGGTTATGGTCTTGTAGCAGCGTAGTACTAGGTGCTTGCTTGGGTACAGGTATTATCAGGAGTCCGATGTTCTTCCAACAATCATTGGGTATACAGTATTTCTGGCGTATGGTCTTATAAGATAGATGCTACTGCAGCATTTGTAGATGCAGGAAGACGGTACAAGCCATAGTGATATATGAGTATTTTCAGCATGGGCGGACACTGAAGGCGTACATTGGTAGGTCTACATTGCGCACACGTGATCCACGTACGCCAATCTGGGCGCGTCGGTCTCCCTACATTTTATATGGCAACTAGACTTGTAGATGAACATTAGATCCACGCCACACGACGTTGTACAAATACGGCGTCGTCCACGTGTGCGTCGGTCTAATGGAGTCCCTACTTGATGCTTTATTGAGCTTAGACTTATAAGATGTGTACCTTCTATGTTAGAGCTCATACACACAAGCGGCATGTTGCCAACGGCAGAGGTAACTACAGCCGTGGACAGGGCGCGGCGGCAGCCGTCGGCACTTCGGTGTCAGCCGTCGTCATGTTGGCGACAGCCGTCGACCTATAGTGACACTCACACTGCGGCTGATCTTCGAAGTTGAAATGTCGACGGCTGCAGCCGACGCGCGTCGGCGGCTGCAGTTACCTCTGCCGTTGGGAATATGCCGCTCGTGTGTAAGCGCTCTTACAGAATATTGGCACATTTATGAGTTATTTTTTGCCGAATAACTTACTGCCCTAAGTTTTCAATATTCACGCATTCAGGCATAGGTACGCACTTGTATATTAAATGGTCAAGCTGTAATGAACTAAAAAGCAGTTAGAGTACTAGTCGTCTTAATGTCGTCAAATAATTAAATATAATTAATACTTGTACGAATATTCCGCTATTTAGAACCGTGTTTACGTGCACTAATGAATATTTACGACTACTGCAGGATTTAATTTCTTCGAAGCAAGTTTTGTTAGGGCTATTAACTCTGACCCAAATGCCACCATTGCAGGTAATGCACTTTTCTATAAAAGCACGGCAACTAACTAATACAAAGGCAACTTTGAATGAAATGTAGTAGTATATTGTACCGTTATTTTACCACAAATACCTGTTCGATACTGATGTATTTTTGCGGTTGGTCAGAATGTTGGAGCTTCCTGATGGAATGCTGTTCATCTGTAGATAACACTGCTTGTGTTACCTAGGTATCAATAGGTTTAGACTTTGGATATTGATATTGTTGGATACTGTTTTGAACTAGCTATCAATAACTTATTTGTAAAAAAATAAATAACCAGAAATCACATACATACATTACATACATTTACTTCAAATAAACTATTTACAGGCACTTTTGAAAGAAATAAAAAAACAAAGAGAAACTCCATGGACAGTGGACACATGTTAGTAGTTACAAAAATCTTAGTTTATATTTTTTTTTCGCATAACTGAATCCCTGTTCCACTTGAAATTAAAACTTTTTGTATATCTAAAAGATATACAAAAAGCACCTGACTAATAGCTATCCTAACGATTAGGTAGGATTTGAAAAGTTTAGCCGGTTACGTTTTTTTCAGGCTCGTTAAATTAAGTGGGCAGTTAAATTACCTTAAATTACTTACTTTTATTTTAGTTAACACTGATAAATAGCTGTAATCAAGTATTATTAACATAAATAGGACATTTATTCTTTATTACAGGGTGTTATTCTATCGTATAGGTAACTAGGATTATTCTAAAGATATAGTAGGTACAGTTACGATCAATTTATGATAGCTAATTTTCGTGAGCGTAAATTGTGTTGTACTGACTTCCGTGTGTTTTGTTAATTAAGTCATTTATGGTTTGTTTTAATGTTTTCTTTTCTGTCACATATTCGTTCTTATTCAAATTTCCTGTCGCAAGTCGGCTGTCAGTTAATTTTATTGAAATAAGCAGTGCCTTTGCGCTTTTTTTGTATTGTCTTTATTAGTTCATGAATCCCCGACCGGTCCTATGAGACCGCACTGTTATTGTTTTACTATTGTGTCTCGTTTTGCGGGTATGTGATAGGTTAAGGTTTTGTGTTGACATAAATAAATACTTACCCAGGAAAGGTTACAACTTGCAATTTAGAAATTTATGATGTTGCAATATTCAAACGATACCTTAATGTAATCTAGCTTTAATTAACCCACTTGTAACTACCAACCTTTCTACTACCACTACAGCACTACTACTACTTAACTACAAAACAATGCACTCTATGTTCTACTGTAAATCTAGATATTATGCATTTAATGCGTGTCAAAAAGGAGAACTAGTCTTATATAAAACTTAGTAATCATTAACCATATACTGAGTTTAAATACTGATTAGTGTATTCTTGTCTCATGCATCGCATAAGGTAAAAGCTACGGGCTCAAGGGTGGCAATTTTCCCGCTAGATGGCGCTAAATGCAAAAAATTACCTAGTTCATTTTCTTTTCAATCTATGGGAGCTTTAACGTTTGAATCCCCAACCGGTCCTATGAGACCGCGCTGTTATTGTTTTACTATTGTGTCTCGTTTCGCGGGTATCTGAGTAATTAAGTCGAGCGTCAAGTATCCGCGGAGATCAGATTTTCCACTTTATTGAACTTAGTCAAATTTATTTTCTCAAAATCAATCTGCTTTTGACTATTCGTCATTATAGTGCTTATACCTATCTCGTGGCTAGATAATAACAGCCGCACGGGTCGATCTTCAAGGTTAAGCTACGCTTGCCTAGGTTGGTCTGTGGATGGGTGACCATCTTAACATAACGAGTTTCCTCCGTGCCTCGGAAAGCACGTTAAGCCGTTGGTCCCGGCTGTCATTTGGAGATCTTTGGCAGTCGTTACGGATAGTCAGAAGCCAGTAAATCTGACACCAGTCTTGCCATGAAGTACCGTGTTACCCCAGTTAATGGGTTGTGGAGGTCTGGTAGGCATCCGCTCCTCGTAAAATACTGGTATTCAGCTAAATCCTGCTTGACTGGAAGCCGACCCCAATATAGTTGGGAAAAGGCTAGGCAGATGATGATGAGTGCTTATACCTATCTACAGTGCTCATTAGCAGTCTGAATTGAATGGATTTTGAGGAAATAATTTGACAAAGTTCAATAAAATAGAGTAGCCAATTTGTCGCAAATACATTTCCTTGATTCAGTACTGGGAGCCTAGAGTCAAGTCAAATAGCATTTCCTTGACGCTAGGCCTAAGCCACGCTCGGTCCCGTAATTTTAATTTTAATCTAGGTAAGATAAAAAAAAAAACGTCCTTTAAACGTCAGTACATCATAGAACATTTTGAATCAAGCGCCTGGTAATTGGTGTTTATTTAAACTAATGACCTGGTAATTTAAAAAAAAATAATGCCCAGCGTATCCGAGATTACAAGTATCAAAATGACACTCAAACTGTTGTCACTACCAAAACACCTCACCGCCACACCGCCTATAATTTCACTTTCATCTCATTTCATCACAATGTTCACGACCTTATCAAGTCTAATTGGCACTTTTCTCTTTCCAGAGATATACCGTCACAAAATTGCTAGGCGTCGCCTCCATCGGATTCTTTCGGTACTGACTTGTATGCAAGTGAAATTATAAATGAGAGGGTAGTTGGAGATTAGTGCTGGCAAGATGGCGACCGCGGCTCCGGCAGCTTCGTGCATGAGCACAGAACATGGCTGCGTCATGTTCGACTGCCTCGTGCATCTTTGGGAATGGTGAGTGTTAATTTTAGTGCTGTTTTTATTCTTTCTTTATTCTTTATTGTGCACAGATTATTTACATAAATTAAAAGTAGGACAGGTGATGTACACAGGTGGGCTTTGTTTCTGTTTGGGGGGCTTTGTTATTTTTTATGTTGAAATCATCCAATTTGAAATGTAAAATTGAAATTTCTCGGTCTAAAACTCAGATGATTTTAGTCTGTAATAGCCTGATACTCCCATTTCCACATAGGAGTATCAGGCTTTGACGGATTAAAATCACACCGGTGTCCTTCACAAGCCCTTTGCATTCTAGGACCACGGGTTTCTATTTCAGAAATTCTCTGTGGTGCTAGCGAGCATCGAATTATTATTTTGATGGATAGCTGCAACACATCAATGCAACACCGATTCGTAAAACAATGTTCGCATTTTCTCGTCAAACCTCTATACTGACAAGAGAGTAATCCCTGTTGCTCTAAATATTAATGGAAAGCAGCACGCGTGTCAATAATATTGAATGTTTCACTCAATTCTTATCAAAACAAAGGAGATTATCATAACACTATTGTTATTACACAGTCATAAGAAAATATTGTATTGTACTGAAATTGAATCGGGTAATTGAAAGGTATGTGGACGTGCTTACCTAAGGCAGTAATGTTTATATACATCCATGTAATATAGCTTGTTTTGTAGTTCTACCAAAGACTCTAGTCTTGCCATGAAGTACCGTGTTACCCCAGTTAATGGGTTGTGGAGGTCTGGTAGGAAGCCGCTCCTCGTAAAATACTGGTATTTAGCTAAATCCGGCTTGACTGGAAGCCAACCCCAATATAGTTGGGAAAAGGCTAGGCAGATGATGATGATATAGTTCTACCAAACACCATTAAAATGAAATGTCTGGATATTATGAGTCGAGTGATGGTCAAGTGCTTTTTTTTTGAGGTGGGAAATCAGTAGGTAAATAACTTCTCTTCCTATATTGGAGTGCCAGAGCATATCTATCTGACTAAAACCCACTTGGGTTCCTTTGATTCCGTCAGCTAACATCGAAGAACTGGAACAATTTTTTCTACTGCGGTCTTCCCGTCCGATTATTCATTAGGTGCCTTCAAGGCTAGAGTGAACAGGCTCTTACAGTCTTTTTTACATAGCATGAGTTGGGTGACAGCAGGACGAAAATATGCATCTTTAAGATGAGAGAAAAGAATAGATATCAAATTATATGAATCTGAAAGCTGTCACCGAAACCATCCTGGAGGATAGATAGCAAATTGTATGAATCTGACAGTTGTCACTGAAACCATCTGATGCTTGCCATCAGGCGGGATCGCTGTCTAGCAATAATTTATATTATTAAAAAGAAACCCTTTACGTAGTAAGACAACTGTAACTATTTCGGACAATCCAGTAATGTAATGAGTGTTACTGTAAAAACTGTGAGGTGTTCAAGTAATTTTGTATCATTAGGAAAATTGATCAAGTTCCTTAATTGATATTTAATAGTTTATACGTACAGTCATAGATATCCGTACAGTAGCAATTATAGTTTTAAGTACTTGCTGCTAATTCATAACATAAATCCTGCCTTTACCGCAGTCATTTCGAGGTGTCACAAATTATAACTTTACCGTGCAGGCCAAGTTTTTAATACAAGCTGTTAGTTTTCTACTAAAACGGCCATGAAATGAGAGTTTTCCTAGTTTAAACGTAGAGGTTGTATCATTAAAGAGTCGCATTCGGTCCGTTTGCGGCAGAAATGGCGGCTACAGACGATGAACGCTGCTTATAAATGTGGTTTTATGAAAAACGTTATAAAAGTTTTCTTATTCGATGTTTCTATTACGTGATACATCAGAACAGGACATAGAAAGCACATAAAGAAAGCTGAACGTCTCGCGCATGTAAATATTTCATAAGCTCTTCCGTTACTCGTCTTCCATTTACATATTTGTAACGTGTCAATATTTCCGTATCGAAGAAGACTGATAAAATAAGTACACTAGAATAAGGAAAGACGGTGTATTGCGACTTTGTAGTTTCTCGTTTTCGAAAGCTTAAACAGTCAGACGTAAATATCGATCGTTGTCTCAGTGAGTTATTTTCCTGCCAATGGAAAACAAAGTGACCGCCGTTGTCTTTTCGCCGTATGAAATATTAAAGTGGCTCCGGTTTTGTTTCTCTGCGGCTGTGAACTAGCAGTCGGTGACAGCCGCCTCTCTAGTGTAGGTAGGTAGCTTACTACTTGTACACACGGCGGCGGAGATTCCGTAGCAGGTTATAAATGTGTGCGCCGTGTACCGCGTGAAACACAACAGGTATTATCGTTGTGTGCTACAAAGTAACTCGTCGTTTCTACACTCACACTCTTGCAAAAAGCAATTAGTAGCCGTACACCACTATGAAAGTACCTACAGCAAGAATTGGCTAGTGCTGTTATCGGCGCCCTGGCGCAATGCGTATGATACGTGACTGACGAGTAAGAGGTCCCAAGTTCGATTCCAATCGTCTGGTGTAACAGAAAGTTTGCTTGTTTTTATTTTCTATTTGACCTTTTTTTTAATAGTAATGTTATAGTTACTCTCATAATAATTAAAATATTTTGAAAATATTGTGACAAAGAAAACTGCGATAACGATCCAATTATGTTTATTACAACTTATTAATTACATATATTAAACGGAATGGTCACAATTAACGAATCTGTTCATGATTATCCTTAATACAATATATAAAGTGAAAATATTCTAACGGCCGAACGCATAGTCCAGCTAATGGTTCATTAGCGTCCATTAAAGTTAAGTATTGTCAAACCTTCACTGAAAAACTGTGTAAAACTGTCAATGTGACAATTTCTTAAGTGATGATTAACGTTAATGAATGTCCCTGAGTCGGGCCGTTAGTCAGACAAGGATGGACGTCACTTTTTTTTAAGATTTTTATTAGTGACATAAATCAACATGTTATCAAGAATGAATTATGATAGATATCGCAACTCTTGATCTCAATAACAATAACATCATGTCACATAATACAACAACAGTATAATTACCTACAGCTTACTTCTTAGTCTTTTTTTTTACTTATCAAAGTTATCAATCAACATGTTTTAAAAAATGAACTATGATAGGTATCGTAACTCTTGATGTCCAAGTAACCTTGACTGGTATTGCGACCCATAACTCACCGGGACCCATCGATGACATCCAGCCCCAATAACTAAGGTGAATGCTTCAGGTCAGCCCGCGAAATTCAAATTTTCTTACGTTTTTTGCATTTTGTAAGTCAGTGATAGGTTGTATGAAGTTAAAAATACTTACGCGACTGTAAAACGTAACTAGTTATATATGGTAAGTTGTCCCACATTGAACCAGGTAAATTTCAAAGTCTCATAGTGGGCTGGATGTTCCATCAATGCCTTTAATTTTTTGTGTATAGTTAGCATATTTATTTAGCTTCAATTTTGTAAAACATTAATTTCTCATATTCATTTTAGTTTCGGTGTAAAACAGATTTTTATGAAAAATGATTTTTGGTTAAATGTGTACCACAGATGGTACACATTTAACCAGGGTATCGTCCACATTGAGACACCTTATTTACGATGTCTTCTAGTTCAATTTATAAGGCAAATACTTTGTAATAATAATAATAATAAACAGTAATAATAAAAATCAGCCTTATATTTATAAAAATAACTTTAAATCATATGCAATTAAACCGAGAGTCTTAGTTTTATACATCACAAAACCTTTTCAGTCAAATTCTTATAATAAAAACAAAAGTAACAGTTTTTCATTATAAAAACAAAAGTACCTTCCATAATATAACAAATTAAAATTAAATTAAAATAATTGTAAAAAACACTCCTTTAACGACTGGGGTGTACACAGTAAACCGTGGTTCAATGTGTACCACCCTCAGGTGGTTTAATGTGAGACACACCACGTTTTATCACTAAACTCAAAATTTTACCGGCAAATCAATCTCTTAAAATCGCGAATTATAGCTCTTTTAATTGCTAAATAACCGTAGAAAACAGTGTACATATAAATAAATTGATATTATTTAAACGAAAAAAGCTAAAAAAGAATGAAATTGGCAAAAAATATTTACTTTTTGAGTCAGTTTGCTTTCGAATACTCCTCACACAACCACTTTGCAAGCGATCGCCACGCAAACTAGTGGGCAGGAACGGAACGTAAATACCTCTCTTTCACTCATATTAGTGCGGTTTGGCAATGTCGCATTTTTGAGATTCGGCGGTGGTTCAATGTAGCTGCCTGGTTCAATGTGAGACACCCGACCCTAATTATAACCATAAAAATCGTTAATACAAGCCTCCAAGCTCACTTAGTTGCAGGAACGTTTTTGACCTCGAAAAAATCGTTCCAACACTTAGGTGAGTTTGGAGACTAGTATTGATGATTTTTATGGTTATAATTATATAATTAGTTACGTTTTACAGTCGCGTAAGTATTTTTAACTTCATATAACCTACCACTGGATTGCAAAATGCAAAAAACGTAAGAAAATTTGAATTTCGCGGGCTGACCTGAAGCATCCCCCCTAACGTAATGCGACCACTAGACCTGCATGGGAGAATATTTTTGTGATGGTAACGTTCTCCATTTTTTCTGCATAATATTTTACTCCCATCCTTATCTGACTTAAAACACTTTTCATCACTAAATATAACTATGTTATTGCACCAATCGAAATCTATAAATTTTCTTGCAAACCGCATCCTTTCTTCCTTATGCAACGCCGTCAGTAAAATTTTTTTCGCGGGCTTGCGACATTTAATTTTAAGTAAGTGGCGCCGAACAATTGTCATAGACACGTCGTGCATAATTGCAGTGTTTCTTGTTGTAGCAAAGCCGTCAGCGCTATACGTAGCAACAATATTTCGATGCAGTGGGTTGGCATCCGTATATGCAATTGCTTTTGGACCCGGACGTTTCGCATCGATTGTCCCTTCAGCTGCATATCTATGCACCCAAAACTGCACAGTCTTCCTCTGTAAACAATCACAAAATTACGTTAAAACCTAACAATTAATATCAACAATGTTAAATTATTTTGCATTACCTATGTTAAGTTTGGATTTGTTACTTACCGGTAGCATTAATCTCCTCGAAATTTCACTTATGGATACATTTTGATTATGTAATACTATTATCTCAGCCCTCAAAAGTGTAGACAAAATAATGAGACATGTTGTTTATTATTTGTAAAAAGTATCACTTTCCACAACGATTAATTATTTTTTGTCTCGGAGTAAGTTGTAGAACACACGATCGTGATAGGCAAAAGCGTTATGCCAGGTTAACTTATTATCCGACTCATTTCTTAGTAAATAACTAATAAAGTGGGTAGATGATAATATTCATACACTTAGTTTTTAATTACTCAGATACCCGCGAAACGAGACACGATAGTATAACAATAACAGCGCGGTCTCATAGGACCGGTTGGGGATTCAAACGCTAAAGCAAATATTCTAAGTTTTAGTTTTATTAAACTTCGTTATCATTATACTACAATAAAGTAGAAAAAAAATGTTTTGTCAATGGCGAGGATCGAACTCGATACACCTTTAACGGCAAGCAAGCACTTAATAATCAGTGCTAAATTACCATCTAATGAATGAAGCGAATTTGTTTATCTGATTCGTAGCAAACACATATATATGTGTGTGTGTATATCGAGTAGTAAACGAGTTATATTTTGTTTACGAGTTGAGCTGGCTACATAATATTACTTGAATAGGTGAATTGGTTGGTGGTATGGTTTTACTTTATTTTTGATTTATACCCACAGCTACTTGATTATTGTGAACATTATTACTGATTACCTACCCATATCATAAAAATATACTTTCCAAAGATTAAGTGTAAGTGTTTGATGTTATTTTAAATAACTATAATAATTTCATAAGTGAATGTTTGCGAAAATAAAAAAAAAGTTGACAATGAAAGTATTGTCAACTAACAATAATTATAATAATAACGTATCTATTATTATATTACGTAAATAATATATGTATTATATATATATATTATAAAATTATTTATATTACAAGTTATATACAAAAATTTCGTTAATTAATTTCGTAAATATACATAGTTTATATGTATAAAATTACAAAATTATATTTCGAATATTTTAATTATTACAAGAGAGTAACCATAACATTACTATTAAAAAAAAGCATGAGTAAAACAAAAAGAAAATAACAGATAATTAATTATTATGGGAGTAACTATAACATTACTATTAAAAAACGGGTAAATCAAATAGAAAACAAAAACAAGCAATCTTTCTATTACATCAGACGATAGGAATCGAACTTGGGACCTCTTACTCGTCAGACATGTATCATACGCATTGCGCCACGGCGGAATGACAGTGGCGGCGCGCGCGTAAGAAAACGGAACTAAGCCCCGCACTTCCCCTCTGGGCCGACCAATCGTAGCCGCTCGCTGGGATGACGATGCGCAGACGAGTTAATTTGTAGCACACAACGATAATACCTGTTGTGTTTCACGCGCTTGCGTTTGACACACACATTTATTACGTTAGTGTGGGGGTGCTACGCGAAATAAGTAACAGAGTGTACTACGGAAACTGTCGCCTGTCTCGCGCTTCATCCACCACAAAGCCACGGCTTTCTGAGCTGCCGAGTAACTATAACTCTATATCTCACAATAGATACGTTTGTTTAGTTTTTCTTTTCGAATTGGATGGTAAAGTCGTTAAATTGTTTGGGCCCAGTAGGTGGCTACGTTAACTGCCACATCGGTGGCACTCATTAAATCCTCAAAGTGCAGGTGTATGGGTACTTGGGGCACTCCAACATTTGTTTAGTCAGTTAAGTGTTAACTTCTTTTTAGTTCTTGTTAAGTACTCGTAAATTCTGTTTGTAAAGTTCGATTATTTATAGAAATATGAAAGCTTGATAGCTACGAGTAAATGAAAATTTTGCTTATATTTTTTTTTTAAGGCGTTGAAACACTATAATGAAACTAATGAAAATAGAATTTCACATCCCACGCCTAACAATTAAAAACTAAATTCCACCTTAATTTCGATCACATCACATCAATACAATAGGACAAAAGCAGTAGTAATATAGTAGTACAACTAGAATCGTCTCTATTTCAGTGCAACGTAAGACAAAGTTTCCGCCATCCATTTTCGTAAGTTTCCTAAAATAAATCGTCCTATTCCGGTGTAATATTTCAGCATTTCCATTGTTCGGCCGTTAGCTTCAGTTCCATGGTGTCGCGACGTCTACAGCAGTGCGCCTGCCATTAATGAAGCGTCTAGACGTATTGTGAGAAAATAGCAGACTTGGCGTAGGCAGAATGTCGATGTGTGCTGCTACACTAAGTTTGCATGTGTACCGGATGACGGATATTAAAAGAAATGACTTTTCGGGTTCGTTTGTAGATTTTACCAAAATCTAATGGGATGTGTATTAAAAGATACAATCTACATTGGTCGTTTCGTAAAAATATGTAATTACTAACTGCTTTCAGATAATAGGTAAATTTACTTCAAGGGAACATACTCCTGAGATAAAAAGTATTCTAATGCTATGTAAAGACAAAAGCAAAGCTACTATCTGTATAACATACAGTAGCTTTTACGTGAAAGAGTAACAAACATACATACAGCAATACATACAAACTTTCACATTTATAAAATTAGTAGGTTGTATCTACTTTGGTAGGCAAATTCATTTTAATTTTGCACTGAAATCTCTTCTGTTCTAAATGCAGATTTGAATTTTGTGAATCAGTTCAGAGATTGGAAATCTGGTAATTTTGTGTTTACTGTTTATACTATTTCCATCTCTGCGTTTGTTATGCAAGTTTGAGGCTTGGTAGCTAGAACTTATGTAGGTATATTGCATATTCTATTTACAATTGGTCCGATTAGTAGCGGCATTAACTTAGATATAAGTAAATAATTAAGTTTTTAAAATTGTAAAAAACACGCAAAAAAATCACTTTTACATCATTGTTAACTGCATACAAGTTGATCCACAAGTCAGACCATAAAATAACAGGTTATTAAAATACATCGTTAAACGTTGCGCAAACGCATTTAGACTGATTCGTTTATTTCCATAGTTAATTGTGTAAAACGGGTCTATTTCTACGTTAACAGCGTTTCTTTAATCTTTTAATAGGTCCGCAGTTACACTGCTACAATCTACATCGTTCATCTTATCGCAGATCAAACGTTGTTTTTGGCAGGGAAAGTAAATTATGTCTCAAATCGATTCGGTCCCACAACTCGACCGTCGTTTACCAGAATCCGTTTCCTACCAAAATGGAGGCTGGCGAAATTGAAATTTCATGTTCAATTTGAATTCTCATCTGTTTGAAATGCTATCCGTCTGTAATGGTTTGATATGCTGCTGTGATCTTCATATTTTCACGCTTGCTGTCCCTTACATATGGTGATACTTTTTTATTGAGGTATCATAGAATATCTCTTACAGCTCTGAGTGCAGAGCGATTTTTACTGATTAAAAGAAAACCTTCCCGAATTTCTCCATTTGCTCTTTGCGTTTTAGAACCACGGTAACAATTCCACAGCCCACATACAGTGATACTACGTGTATATTTTCGGTAGTATGAGTAAAAGTTCCTCAGGGGCAAGTTCTCTTTTACCATTGTTCATCCCAGTATAAATTCTGAGTGCTCCCATATCCCCAAAGGTCAAATTAAATTTTCCCAGACTTTGTCCTACTTTCATATCAAAACCTTTTACATGTTTGCTTTATAAAGAAAGAAAATCCTTTTAAGCTAAATTGCTGGCACGCTCACCATCAATATATCATTAGTTTACATTGTACTCTGTTGATTTAATATACTACCATACTGCGTACATTGTCTCACACGATCAATACTGCCATTTATTATTTATACAAGTATTTTTGGAAGGCTGCTTTTCGGCCTCTGTCAGCGTTTAATGTAGTTGGAAATTGTGAACTGGACGCTAGCCACAAACGGCAGCATATATGACTCTCAATTAGGAGATTGGATCACGGCAAACAAGTTAGACCCTTCATTGCACACATACCTTGTGTTTAAGATACATGCTCGCCTTATAAGAGACTTATTATACGATAAAAAATGTAAGTAAAGGCGTGCAGATACGGCGGCTAAGAATTCCGGTTTTAAGGTCAAAGGCTGTTGTGTTGAAGATGGTAAATGAATCGAGAGCTCCTCAGCCTTCATCTTTGTGAAGCCTTTCATGTTCTCGACGCTTTGGATTTAAATAATAATAAATTGGTTATATTAGGCCAATCAATCAAAAGGGATAAAGAAAAATTATCTGCTTAAGCAAATGTTTTATATTTAGGTACAGAAAGTATTCTGAAGGTTAAATTGACAATAGGTACGAGTATGTATCCAAGTTATATTTTCCTATTGATACAATAATGCCAGTTGATGTTATATCGACTGGCTAAAGGATGACTTAAACTTATTGTATTATCGGTACCTTCATGGGATCTTCATGATTGCTTGGCTGTGTAGAAATGTTGCGGTGCCTCTAGAAATTAATGTCTATGTTAC
Source organism: Mythimna separata (assembly GCA_030763345.1). NCBI lineage: Eukaryota > Metazoa > Arthropoda > Insecta > Lepidoptera > Noctuidae > Mythimna > Mythimna separata. The sequence continues at coordinate 9,653,154 of CM061168.1, forward strand.
CTACACTAATATTATGTAGGCGAAAGTTTGTATGGTGTATTTGTCAGAAGGCTTTTAATACAGCTGTAAAATACTGTCTTGAGGATAAAAAGTATTGGGATTGAGCTGTTATACGAGTAGTACGCACTGCGATTAGTGTTATTTTTTTTTTGTTTTATATTTATTATTCTTAATGTTAATACACTTTGACATTGATGATCTATGTGGATTGCTTTATTCTTTTAAGTAATTTTAACGTATGTCTGGCAGTTTGAGTACTTTATACGGCCTGCCCATATGTCCATTCTACGGCATTGTTCTTTAAATCGTTCAGCTCTTTAGTAGTTCTAAGTTGAGCTACACGCATATTGACAAATGCTTCAATAGACTGGACATGACCTCTGAAATCTGTGTGGGTTTTTTCTTAAAGAACTACACACATCAAAAGTGTCTAGGGATCAAGCATTTTTATGCGGATTTCTTGAGATTGAGATGTGGCTTTGTAATAAATTTATGATTTTATAAATTTATATGGATCCTTTTTGGTGCATTTCATAATTTGAATCAGGAACTGTGAATCAAATTCGAGTAAAAGATGAAAATCAGCTGTCAATATTTTCCCTATAAAAACATACAACGCATTGAAGACATTATTAGTGCTACTGTTTCCCTACTACTGATTAAAACCAACGTTATTATGGAGCGGCGACGTCATTTAAGCAGGAAAGAAATGCTCAGAGCCGTGGGAATGATAGAAGCTGGTTCCCGGTAACGTACTGTGGCTTTAGCTCTGAATACAAGTCAGAGTGTTATCAGTCGACTTTGGACACGTTACCGAAGCACTGGTACCGTGGCTGAGCGCCATGGAGGACGGTATCGCTGCACCACACGGAGACAAGACCGATACATTCAAATCTTAACTCGAAGAGCTCCAACAATAACCGCCATGATGTTAGCCGTGAGGCTTCATCACTCTTCAGGGAACTTAATTAGCGACCAAACAGTCAGAAACCGCTTGCATGAAGTGAACCTTCATTCCCGAAGATCGCTACGGGTACCACCTATAGCAATGCACAATCGTAGGATTCGATATCAATGGGCTCTTGAACACAGAAATTGGGCAGAAGAACAATGGCGTTTCGTGTGCTTTTCTGATGAGTCTCGTTTTGGTATGAGACCGGATACAAGACGTATACGACACTGGAGAACCCCTGGACGCCAACAGCGATTAAAATCCTGCCAGGAAGTCCATCCTTATAGTGGTGTGGAACCATCATGGTATGGGCGGGTATTTGGATCGGCGGAAGAACTGAGTTGATTTGGATCAGAGGCAACCTCAACGCTCAAATTTATGCTGAGACTATTGTATCAGACGTCATCGTTCCTCTACAAGTGCAAATCGGTCCCTTATTTCAGTTAATGCATGATAATGCACGACCGCACACCGCAAGAGTTGTAAGACAGACTCTCGCCGCAGCTAACATCAATGTCCTGCCCTGGCCTGCTCAGTCGCCAGACTTGAACCCGATTGAGCATGCCTGGGATATGATACAGAGAAGAGCTCTGCCGAATATGGAGGGTATCCAGTCGCAAGAAGACCTTTTTTTGTTGTTGCAACGAACATGGGCGGCCATTCCACAGCGTGATTTGGATGAACTCATTTTGAGTATGCCAAACCGATGTTCTTGTGTTGTTAGTGTTCGCGGTAGAAACACGGATTATTAATTGTTTAAGTTACCCAATAAAATTTTAAAGAAAACTGTTATTTCAGTCTTTTTTTCGAACTTTAATGTTAGTGGTTCAAATGTCAAAAATCCCTTTAGGAAAATGGCAAATTTCTTTATTAATGCAAAGGTGACTTGGTTTATCGTTACTGTGACAAACGAAAACACTTTATTTGATGAATCCTTAAAGAAAATTTTAATTAATATCAATCAGGAGAAAAGTTATTGCAAAAATATATGTTGATCCCTAGACACTTTTGATGTGTGTATTATATATTTGCTGTATGAACTATAGAACTTTGAGGTTGTTTCGGCATTTCTGCTCAGGGTAGTCAGCTAGGAAACTTCGGCCTCATCTAGTTGTGTGATTGTGTGTGAGTATTTTTAAAGCCATTTGCAAAATGAAGACCATTATTTTATCATTATTCCTTCTTGCTACCATGATTGAATAGATTTGAACACAATTTGGCGCACAGCTCACTAGTGGACACAGTATCTTTTTATCCTAGAAGTTCTCTTGATATATTTTTTACGCTTTTACATGGGACGAAGCCGCCAGCTCAAACTAGTGTTGTATATAATGTTAGCATATGTTTTTAGGAGTGTCATCAATAAACACTTGGAAATTCCTCGTAAGAGACACGTACATATTATTCGATACCATCAATAAATACTAAACTTGGACCCGTTTGTAACGAATCTGGTGGCACGCCGCAACCCACAAAAGCTGGCTCTGATGCATATATAATCGATATGTTGGCATGAGTCGCACCGCGAACTATCCATGTAGGGTCATTACTATTCATCAGAGAAAGGGGTCAGTAGTCGGTTCGATTTCCATTGGCTCATAGCTCTTATACCATGCTGATCACGCACTGTCATTTGGCGAAAATTGGTACCTCGAAGCTGACGCACTCCCTTCACTCGGTCATATCCGTCATTAGTTGTAGCCACAAACAATGCCGTGTGTTGTGACTTGTTTGAGATCAACGGAATTTTGTCATAGGTATAGATTTCTTTTGTCAGACCAAGCATGCCAAGAATATTAAGAATGTTAAATTCGGTGAAGTCTCATATGAATTGAGACAAATACTTCTTATAATGATTTATTTATTTCTTTATTAACAGAACAAAATTTTGACAATGTTCCCCTTTCTACATTGGATCTCATGTGCCAATGTCGTCAAAGATTCTAAATGGGAATGTTAAACAGACTTTTTGCATGCCGCTCGTTCTGATCTTCTCTTTGACCAATTTGAAACAAGCCTTGTAACTGAGATTTTATGCACGTCCACATAATTTACGATAGGACTGTTTTTCTTCAAGGTAATTTGTATTCTTGTAAAAAGGCGTAGAAATCGGAAAGTGATTTACTTTCTCTTTTCCGAATCTACCTCTTTAATGTAAATAGAGCATTTTTTCTCGGGTTTTGAAGTTTCAAATGAAATGCAAAAGTAATTAGTAGGTATACGCTATTCTCAAGAAAACAAAACAGATGGAGGTGAAAATTATAGCGTTCGCATAGAAGGCAAGTTTTTCAATCAATCAACATTACCTTTATGTAAGGTACCTATTACCACTTTTACCGCCCACTTATAAGGCAGCTAATTGATGTTAAAGCTATAGTAATAACGTTGCGGAGGTGAGAATTAGATGCGACCGTAAGAAACGATGAAAGCTTACAGAATACGGATACAACGCACCTGATGGCACACTTCTTGCTTCTTGTAGTTTAATGTTTCCATATGATTTGCATTTTGGAATTGTAAATTTTAGCTTCTCAAAAATCAAAGGCAGAGAACTACAGTTTAAAAGCTTTTGAGAAATCCTGACCTGAGAGATTAGACGTCGCTATATTCTAGAATAACTGGACATACCAAAAACAGGCTTTGATTATCTTATGCTAATGACAAAAAAAAAAGAAATAGGATGTCTTCTTAAATTTTTTACTAAGCCTTAATCGAAAATGAAAAAACTTTTAGACCATGTTTTAGAAAAAAACATCTACCTGCATACGAGTAATTTTTTGCACAATTTTTTTATTTTGTTGAGTTGTTTGCAAGACGTTTCGTTTTTGTAAGCAATTGGTGCGATTAAATAACAATAACAGGAAGACAGTACAAAAATGTCGTAACACAATAGAAAATAAATTGTAGCAGGTGTATCGAAAGTGTGTCGATATCGAGTAGATTTTCGCTTGTTTTGGGAAACAAAGCCACCTCTGTCGGCCGCTCATGCGCCGCCGAGCTAATTGGTAAAAGTGAAGCTTTTCTTTGTGCGTAAGCGTAATAGTAAGAAAGGCAAATAGAAGAGTAGCCGAGTTCTTGTACCTTGAATCATGCGAAGCACAACCGATGCCTTGTCCTAAGATTTGCGCAACGAATTGGTGTATATTGACTTACCCGTAACGCGATTATTGAATTAACGGATTTAGCGTATTTTGTATTTTAGGAATGTACTTGCGTTTAGAAAGTACACACCATTGTTGTGCGGTGAGAAAATTTTAAAGACTGCCAAATTAAGAATCGATGATAACCAAACACGGTGGAACCGGTTTGTTATTATCAACACTAGGCGGTATTAAAATCTCTCGTTTCACTCGACGACTCGTTGTGACCGTTAACGAACCCAGTATTCAAATTTAATTTATTAACATTTTCTTTCGAACTGTAACCCTTTACGACTTAAATGTGTAGAGCCTTCGACACAAATCTCCGTCTTTTTCACTCTACTGGAATTCAAATTACCTTATTGGCACGCCGTCGGACACAGGTAAAACCGGTATTATACGGTAAAAATGGAGACCCTCGACTTTGTGAGTTATTTAATTTGTTTGCTGGACAGTTTTCATTAGTTGCTTTATAGATGTGCCAGTGATGACGTGTATGGTCGTCTCGCTCTCGCACACGCGTTGCTCGTAGCACTGTCTCATGGTCCTCCTCCCACTCAGCGTGGTGGTTGCCGCGATGCTAGTACGTTACTACTCCAACAGTCGACGGCGGACGGCCGCGAGCGTTCTCCGATATAATCACTAATCGAAATTAATTTAATTGTAAATGCGGTAACACAAAACAATAAAAGTGATAATCATAAATGAAAAGTAGTCGACAAGTATGAAAAAGTTGTAACAGAAGTAACAGAAAATAAGTGAACAGCAGTAGAAGGAATAATCAATTAGATTTAAAAAGTTTTTGTGTTTAGTGTAAAGTGTCAGTAGTGTTTCTATAACTTAGTGTTATTTAAAAGATTGCAGTAAATGAAGCAATACATCCTCCGGGGCAGAAGAGTGCCAGCGAATAAGGTACGGCAAACCGGATATTGTACTAGTTCCTAGACAGTCGTTTGACTAGTTTAGTATAATAATTATAGTCGGTATAAGGCTTTAGAAAAATGAATTTAAACTTTTTATTTTTGTGAAGTTGTTAAGGAATTTTGACCGAGGCGGCTCGAATGCATCACAGGTTCAGTCACGCGACGTTTAAATATTTGTAGATGAGATAAACATTGGTGGTCGGGTGCACGCCACTGCACCCCCGTGTGCGCACCAGGTGTGCTGTCAACAGGTGGACTCGCTTCACTAACACGTATGTTTTTAAAGAATAAAGAACTTGAAAGATCCTCCGCAGACCACAGGACTGCATTCTCAACGTTATCTGTTTATTTCTTAAATTAACTTCCAGACTCGCACTTGAATAGAAGTGCAACTGATACGTTTTGAGAATGACCCAGTTTTCAGTAAACTCAACATCAAAGGTTATCAGCTCAGATATTTTGTTGCCAAGAAAAGTATTAAGGAAACCACAAGTTTGAACATGACCGCAGCAACCGCATCAGGAAATAAATCTGTTGGGACCAAAAACCAAAGCATCAAAATAATAAAATAATTTGCACTGGGAATATGCGAATATAATCCCGTATTATAATCACTCTCAGTTCTGAAACTAGACAATAATTCGCGAGCACATGGTCAATTGGCTCTAGAATCAGTTTTTGCTACAAATTTCACGGTTCACACTTTTTGCATTGCCGGACACACGTGAGGCTTCATTAGGTTTTGAATACTCAAAACTGATTCTTTTTTTCCGCTGATGAGTCACTCTATGCGACAATTCAGTTGCTGTCATTATAGGTGAAATAATTTGCAAACATTTGGGCACATCATCATCAAACACGGTGGGGCCATGGCGATGTGTCATCGGCTGCAAAGTACGGTATTTATCACTTGTAATATTCAACCTCGGAGGGGCCTGACGTCTATTTGTCTTTGAAGCAGGTAGTTGAACGGACCTTTCGCAGCAAGTTTTTTGTCTCCAGACCTTTGTTCGGTAGTGCGGTATTGAATGGCGGTAGAACATTCAAAGCCATAAGACGTATCTGAGAAGCACTTGTTACTATGAAACCTTCTAATTTTGCATTTATGACGTTATGGCTATTTCTGAGCAATAGCTTAAGACATTGACATTTGCGCTCTCAAAGTAAATTCACAATGTCTTGTACTTTTGCAATCCCTTAGGCCTGAAACTGCGTTAAGCGGGCGCCCGCGACGGGCAACCGTCGCGTGTCTACGCGCGTGGACACGCGCGTGGGCTCCGTGGCTACGCGACGGTCCCCGTCGCGGGGACCCGTCGCGGAGACCGATTTACGCAGTGTCGCTATATAGTTCAATTTTAACGGTGTGCTTGTATAGTCGTGTCGATGGAGAACTTAATATATTATTACATAGCAAAACGACGACTAGCAAAAAAAAAACTGTCCCACTTTGGAAGCGAAGACAGTTTCGTGGATGGCGGTGCACTAGTTTTCGATGCAAAAAAGGGGCTAGATGACCATCACAAGGAAATGAATTCTAATCGATATGAAGATTGGTTAAAAAATATTCTTCCAAAATTAAAACCGATTGCAGTATACAGTATCAGTATAACTGCATTGTGTTTCAATTTTGGGAGAATATTTTTTAACCAGTCTTCATATCGATTAGAATTCTGAGTTTGTTTCGGTGTTTCTTCTCAGGGTAGTCAGTTAGTAAACACCGGCCTCATCTAGTAAAAAAAAGTCCAACAAAAAAATTGACGTGTAAAAGTGTTTGTGAAAACCTATTTGCAAAATAAATATCATTTATCATTCATTAAATATTTTTTAAATGTTTAACATAAAAATATACGTTATTACTTCTGTATTTTTTCATTTTAAATAGCTATCTACTATTCAGGAAAAATTATTATAAATAACGATACTACTTGATTTTATTAACGGCAATTTACGGTTGAGGTACATCACTATTTAAGAATTGCAAAAAAGTGGCAGCATTCGTTATGTCATTTTTGTCAAATGATGAAATGACAGCCCTAAACAAGCCCGTGCGTGTTCCCTGGCGGGGACCGCGCGTGCCCCCGCGACGGGTTCCGTCGCACGGAGGCGGGCCCCGTTGCGTGGATGCGGGGCGCGCCTCCCCGTGACGGACACCCGCGCTGGTCCCCGCGACGGAGCACTTTTGTATGAAACCGCGCGGGTCCCCGCTTAACGCAGTTTCAGGCCTTACAGATTCTATTCATACTTTGAAAGTGAATGATTTGTAACAAGTTAATGTTATGAAATTACATTGCATTCTTTGAGATTGAACATAAGATAGGAACTCGCGGTAAAGGTTGTAAAATTGTGCAACTCTAATAACTGTGATTGAATAAGGTGCTCCTGCAATGCATCCAACACCCTTGAGCACAATATAGCATGAGATATCTATCTCGAAACGAGTCTCATAAAATGAAGTGAAATGTTTGGTGTACTCATATTTTCGCTTGAAAACGGGCGCTAAGAAAAAATAAACAACTGCAGAAAGGGATTTTGACAACAGAAACAAACAATCTGTGCTTTGTGGCATCTGGAACTTAATAATCAAAGCAAAAAATAGAATCTGTGATAAAAAAAGATAAAATCTAAAATTATAAAGGCTTCAGACAAAATTAGAAACATTAAAAAAAGCTGTTGGCTTCGATGAAAACATCGCTTGGAAGAGAATTTGATCAAAGTCCTCGAACGGATTAATTTGATACAGGATTTATTAGAGAGGCCACAGGAGGCACTTCCGTGCATCACAGCTGAGGCAAGGTATGGGTTGTAGTGGCGTTTCCCCGCCCCTCGGGTCCTACCCCGCAGGGTGAGTGGCCTGCGCGCGCGCCTGCACGCCGTCCTCCACAACGATCAACTCAACAAAAAACTTTCTTTCCTTTTCCAGTTATGTTGCATTTGTTTCAACAGTCATTTGAATATCTCCAGGGCACCAATTTGGTTAATGATTTAAATTAGTTTTTGGTACAAATTGATTTGCCCTTGCCCGTTTCAAATCGTCATGGTTTTTGTTGCTTCCAAATTCTCTTTTTGGTGCGGTTGCTGTAAAGGTGGTTTAGGTTTCCTTGACGGGCAATACGAAATACAATATTTGAATATGTACATTTTGAGTGCCGAATATCAATCAAAAAGGATCAAGGTAGATGAAAACAGTTCGTGTCATACATATTCATAATACACGAGAACATGATATTTATAAACATATACCTACCTTCCTACCTTCATCTCGACAATTTATTGACTCGTTCTCAGTGCGGATATTGAAAAAAGTTGCAGCGGTGGCTTGACTAGGGAACATGCCTACATCCTTATACCGCAAGTAGTTTTTAATAAGCTGGATGTTATTTGCAGTTGCAGCAAATATTCCGCTCCCTTATTGGCTAGAGCCTGTGAGGTCGCTGAGCAATCTGTTCTTCGACATTTAACCGATGGCACATTGCGCAGATTATTGCGAAGCATTCTAAGCGTGAAAGGACTATCGGAATGCTGCTGACGACGTCTCCCTCCCATCAAACCTTTATATGTTTTAACGGAATCTTTAGTGTTTCAGTTATATCTTTGATCATATTTGGACCTTTAATAGTCTAGTTTTTTTGCTGTAAAAGGTAACACATTCCGTTGCTTGACATATGGTCTTAAATTCAACCAAAATTTTGGTTCTTATTTTAAGAATTTATTGATTTTGTTAAAGAATCTTTTTCTATAGTTTATTGGAAGCGATTATTCTGGTTTAATAATTGCTCATTTTAAGCGAAATATTTATTAAACAACCCTTAAAGGAAAACTTTAGGGTTTGTTTATAAAAGGCTTCGTTCGCTGTTATTATTTTGCTGTTGTCTGAGCAAAGTTTAGTATTCCCATTAATAACGTGACAATGACAATGGTTATTGTATAAAACTTGTTAAGAATTATTTATGTATTAGCTTTTGCTCGGAAAACCGTCACTTGTTTCCTGGTAAAAGTTCAGTATTTGAGGTCAACTGGTATCAGATATTTCCTATTCCTCAGCCTCAGGAGATTAGCTTCCTGCTTCAACATTGGAACTTGGATTAACAACTTGATTTCTTAGAACGAAATGTGATCTCGACCCTATAAGCGTTTCGAAGGCAATAAACTGATAGTCGATCTCTCGCATACAAACATGTGTAAAACCATACAATTCTATTGTTAGTGCCCATAACTTGCAAACTGTTTTACGGCACTGTTTACTCGTAATACTACGGGTATATATCTAAATTAAACAACGTCTACGACATTCTCCATTACAATCGTTTAATATTTTCTCAGAAAAGCGAGGAAATAGCTTGTAAATCGAATGTTCGTAGAATAATACTCGAGGACGAGTAAAGGCATAAAAGATGTCTGCATGAGTGCACTTTAACTTTAGAGCTTTTGAGGTTTCGTGTGGTTTAATGGTACTATTACTTTAGTGTCTGTAAATTCTTGGATTAAATAAATGAGAATTAATGTTTGGATTCGCCAGTGTGTTTAAGATAATCAATTTTTCGGTTTGAATTCGGCTGATAAAACAGTTAGAGACGACACTCCCAATCCAAATTCTCGAAGATATGATAGAAACAGAACTAGCAAGAACCTTTGCGCACATCATAAATTCTAACTCCAAAATATGAAATACACATATTTAAGATGGATACTACAGTACATCATCGTGGTATGCAGTTAGGTGACCGGTCGATAGGTACTGCAGCCCGCGGTACTTACGTAACACCTGCGACGAGAGGGCACAGCCGGAGAGCCGTTTATCTCGAGACTATATACAGTTACAAAGTTTGCCTTACACCCACTCTACACAAGGCTGTTTACATTATAAACTAGGCCTCTAACATTAAACCTGCTGACTCACGCGTCTGATAGACGATAAGGATGGTGTCAGAATGCTAAAGGGATTTTGAGCTTACCTGTTACGAAATTTTAGATTAAGGTAAAAATTTTGTAAAGCTTTTATGAAGGCGGTGATTAAGGGTTTATACCTGCACTTAATGATCACAAATGACGTGTAGAAGTTAATTTTTGTATGAATAAGGATGTTGCTGTTAAAAATACATATCTGCATCAAGACATGACGTGAGCTTGAATTATGTATTTCTGTTTAGTCCTTATAGGGAACCGAGTAGCTAAACAAAAATAAATGGTAAGTAATAAAAAGGAGAATTTCACTTCAACCATCACCTAAGCATTTAAACCATTTAATCGGGTAGAATTAAAACGGTTTCATTGTGGTTTAGTCTGCACTTAACACTACAAAGTTCCTTTGCTCCTCCAGGCTCACTAATCTCAGTTGATTCACTGCAGTCTAAAAGCTAAATCAAAAGGTTATTGTGTTAAAGATTAGTTCTTAGTAGTTAAGCATTATTGTCTGAGTAATCATGACCTGTAATCGCTCGTTTAGCTAAAGCCACTTAAGAATTCAACGGTGTTATATTTCGTGGAAGAACTTAAGGGTCGCGTTACTTGTTGTTATAAGGAGCACGTTATGTTAGATATTTTGTTATGATAACACTCAGAAATGCCGACGACGCTTAGCTAGACGACGTACCTAAACTTTATGAGTTATTAAAATTAATTTGTATTACAGACTTACGCTTTAGTGCTAATGCCGCAGTTCACACGGAGACTACAAATATCTCACTGGTTTTTATTAACTATTTTGATTGCATTGCTTACAGCCATACCATATACCATATTTTTGTGCAATGATTTAAATGACTCATAACTTTGCAAATACATATTTGAATTTCCATTTTTTTTCTATTGATAGGCTCTCGCTTGACGATATAGCACGCTTGCCTTGAAGTTGCCTATTCACTCTTGACTTAAAAACCTCCAGGATGTATGTATCAGGAACACAGAAGCCGTCAGGGAATTCCACTCCTTAGCTGTACCACACATAGAATATAATATACTAGCATAGCTGTACGCACAATGAATGAGCGTTCTCAAAACGTTTAGCGCGGATGGGTGGGTTGTCCACCATGTAAATACTGATGGAGCAACACCGTCTGGTGCTCTAATGATGGTCTTGATACTGTAAAATGTTTCAGTTTTCATCATGACTTTAGATTTCACACAGTTTTGAAACACAAAATTGTTTGCTCTTCGCCAGTGTTGACGTAGTTACAAAACAAAACAACAGTTACAAAACCATCCTATAAAAAGGAAATTATTTGCCGGAATGAAGATAGAACACGACAATTCTGAAATACCTTTTAAGCAAAGAATTTTCGTAATCAGCGCCACAGAGTGTAAAAATGTAACCAGAAGTCTAAATAGACTATAAAAACGTAGATAAAGCACGTATAATTTCTTTGAACTGTAGTTATTATTAGTTGGAGTACTGTGTGTGACAATGACTTTCATCTCTCACGATTCTATGTCACTTCGGTTGGCTGACGTGATGATGTTATCTATGGGAGCACGTAGGCTACCGGCTATAAAATTTAATTCAGATATTTAATGTTAGGTTTCACTATCCAGCTGTTATAAAAAATGAAACTTAAAAATTATTTTTTGGAATTCGAGGTTGTGTTAATCGAATTTTGTTTTGGGTGAAAACGTAGATTGTAGGTCAATATTTTTTTTATAAAATAGAAATGGGAATTTATTTTTTATTATGTAACTGATGGTAAGCCTTTGTTCAACGCTGTTAATAGCTTTTGAAACGGTAAATCATTTCAAGCCAGTAAAAGTTAATGAAGTATTAAATTTTACCTTATTTATACCGGTTTACTGAAGTTTATCAAAAAATTACGCCATGCTGGGTTACGTAAGGGTACTGCTACATAATTAGCTTCTTACAAGAAATGTAATGAAGTCAGTCGGTCTCGGCAGTGTCAGTGAGACTATAACTTTCTTCTCTCACGACTTTTGTCTCAATTCGCGGCATGCGTGTTGCTTAAATTAAGTACACAATTATACATGCCAGCACGTAGAATAGAGCTAGTAAATAGGCATATCTAATGTAATAAAATGTACTTTTGGATAGCTAAAAAAATTTAGTTTGTTACGGTAGAGATATTTGGGGTCACTCAATAATATTCAGACTCTGCAGTGTGACCAAGGAGCGGAATTCCCTGCCGGATTCTGTGTTTCCTGATTCTAACAACCTAGGAGTCTTTAAGATAATAGTGAATTGGTTACTTCCAGACAACCGTGTTTTATCGTCGACCATTTCATGACTTACCATTATGTGATATACATAGTAGTCAAATGCGAGATTATTAAAAACTAAGAAAAAAAACTAATTGACCCGAAGTAAAGCTTTTAACGCATTTTCCACGAACTAGAATCTTGTTTGAGCTTTGAATATCGTAAAAAGATTACATTACGATCTAGCAGGTGTGTGGATGGTACTCAAAATACACGAGTCGTCAGTAAAGTCTCTAATGCGATATTAAGTATAGAGATAGTCGCATTTCCCCGACATAATAAAAATGGCTGTTAAGTTAATGTCTTCGGCAAGTGAAGGTTGTCAATTTGAAGAGGTAGAGTCAGGCCCGCCGCTAGCTGTTTGGGCGCCCGCGTGCAACACCGGTTAAGGCGCCCCTGTTTATATTTTTCTTTTTTGATGGGGTAAATTTCCAATGACCTCTCCCGCTCTAGGGCGGAACGGGAGGGCGTGTAAGATTTTTACTGACTAAAGCCACACGCATGTTCCTTCTTGCCATTTCGAGATAGGCCTTACTAGGTCACTACAGTTTTGCTGACATCTCTTTGAGGCGCTCGTAGAACACTACACGGCGTCCATTACTCAGGCTCGGTCTGACCTTTGCTCGTCGTCTTCAATGGCTTTTGGAAGGGGAATCATCAGAATGACTTCTCCCGCTCTTGGGCGGAGCGGGGCGTGTCAGACTTTTACTGACTAAACCCCACCCTCTTCCTTCGTTGCCTTCGATCTGGAGGACATGGACTTACCTTTCGGAATTTCATTGTTCCCCAGAGCCTTCAGCCCTATCGGGTCCCTACAGTTTGCTGACATCTCCTTGCGACGCGCGTGGAACAGAACGCGCTGTGGACAACTTACTATGCTCGGTCCAGGTTATTACCAGACTGCCGGATGGCGAGCTACACAGTGCTCGCCGTCCGCGAGCCCGCGCCTACGGTGGTCGGATATCACCCTCACGCGCTCGCGGTCGGCAGCCTCCTTCGCTAATATTACTGCTTCGCGGAAGGAGCCCTCCTTGCTCTCGACCATGGCCTGTACCGGGGCCCGGCGCGAGAGGTCGCCGCCGCCGATAGCCTCCACAAGGACACGGCGGTGCTCCACCCAAGCAGGATACACCTCTACCGTGTGCTCCACCGTGTCCTCCGGGCGGTCCACACAGGAGCGACACCCGGGTGCCCTTTCCTCCTTGATCCGATGCAGGAACCTCCCGAACTTACCGTGTCCAGTGAGTACCTGCGTTATACGGAACGAGAGGAAGCCGTGACCTCTTTCCAACCACTTCACAAAGACGGGACTTACCGCCGCAAGTCGCCTTCAGTGGCTGGAAATCGATTTCCGTGGGCTCGGCGGCTGGGGCAGGAGACCTTGCGGCCCCGCACCATCTGGATGGCCATGACCCTCTGGCAAATGTTTAGCTTGGTCACCGGTCGCTTACGCAGCGACGGCGCCCACACTGGCGCCCTGAGAGGGGTCATGGACCGAACGATCTCCACGTAGAGCCTCCGGCAGGAGGCTTTTGGACCCCCTAGGTTGGCCTGGGTCCACGATAGGGCAGCCCCAATCCGTTTAAGTTTGGGGCCCAGACGTCGAATTTGTTCCTCGGTTCAAATTTTAGTTATGTTCTATATACTTTAGCAATGCGAAGCTTCGAACATTATTTCACGACATAACCGCTGACTTGTTTAAATTTTTCGAGTTAAGGGGCACCGTGGCCGCTTGTTCAAGTGGTGTAGGGTTTCGCGCGCCAAAGGTACACATATAATGAATCATCTGACATGTAAACATACATTTGAGAACTCATCAGTTCCTTAGACATCAAGCTAGTGTATAATAAAAATTTATTAGGCATGTAAATATGACACTGTTTCATTTTTGGCGCCCCCCTGATGACGGCGCCCGCGTGCGCCGCACGCTCTGCACGCCGGCACGCGGCGGCCCTGGGTAGAGTCTGCAAAACAAGTCAAAATAGCTATTGTATCAAAAGATAGAAGACCTAACTACGTAAACTCACAAATTATATAGTAAAGTTGTTTCAATTAACATAAATTATGAAAATATTTGTAGGTAAGTATATTGAAAAGATGAATATTTACTGAGTGTACACTTATGATGATGAAAATCGCAAAATATTTTCTTCGTTGTTATGCTAACCATACCTCCGGCTACTTTAAATTGACGACGAAGAACGTTTTGTTCAAATTGACAATAACAACAATGGCCTATACTTAGTAGCTACCCATACTTAGAATTGTCAAGAAAACTGAGTTAAAACCACCTTATTGCTTCGGAATGTCGGTTTTGTCACTCAGCATTAGATTAGCGAGTTTCGTCGAGTGCTTTTGACTTGAGAGGCCTCGACGGCGATAATCTTCAGGTCTTGAGTACCTTCTACCTATTGAGTTATGACGAAATGCTGCTGAGCTTCAACGTGTTCCGAATACACATTACTACTCTTATCTCTGTTTCCGTCAATTGAAGCCTTTGTTATTACCAAGTCAGTTGTAGCACCCATTCATGTACGTTTACCTGTTGTACCAACATATTGTGATTAGGTATTATTAGTGTGTATAGAATTGCCGATTGCTGAACAAGTAGCTTCGGTACCTAGTCACGTTTTCGCAATTTATGACGAGCGTGTTCGATGTTGAAGTCTATATTTTAGGTTCCGAAAATATTGTTTTATTGCTGTGCCTCGAATACTGATAAAATGTTTGAATTATTTTACACTTGCGACTTGTGTAGTTGGTCTTTGCAATTCTTTTCTTTTTTCTACTATAATATGCATTTATTATATGCATCAAACTTTGTCATGAATCACTCTGGTCTATTGATAAAAATCATATGGAAATCCGTTCAATTTTTTTTTGATTTTATAGCAAACAGACAGAGAGAGATGCTATGGGGGACTTTGGCTACCTATTTGTAATAACTAGCAACATTTCAAGCACAACATTCTTCTCTGTGAAATTCACTTTTATTTGAATCTCCTCTCCTCTCAATTCTCCTCTCCTTCCCAATACTTCAGATCATCACAAAATATGTGCCGTTTATTTTATTTAACAATACTAGAAGCTCAAAACACAAAGTTCCTATAACCCATTATGATTATGAGCCCTAAAATTGTAACGATGTAACGCAGCTCACAAAATGTTCATGCCTACATTATTAGGCACTTATTATTAGTGTGTCCGGCCTGAAAATCTCCTTCAGTCATGTTTGTAGTGCCGCAAATCAAACCACGATTAGAACTCACACGCTTGCCAAGTGGGTCATAACTGCATTTTGTCACAAAGTAGGGTAGAACTTATTAACCACATGCTATTCGGCTGCAAAATGTAAACACGAACCGCGCATTGTTAAGTTGGTTATATTGTTGTGGCTTATAATAGATCTATGTGACTGTTATTGCTGTGATGAGATCATATAACCTTCTAAGTACGGTATTTGAGTACCAATGAAGTTACTTGTATGTTAGTTTTGTAGGTACTGTTTAACTTAGAGCAAAGATCTGTGTACAGGAAAATAAAACCAATATTTTTTTTGCGATGAATTAAGCTCAGGCTTTGGAAAAATACCACACAGTTAATTACCTTTGCCGTATTTGACTAATTATAGTTAGATAGGTACTACATATAATTAAATAACATCCAAATTACTTACATAATTATTTTACTAAGGTTTTACTCAGTAGAACCTAAGTAGAACCTTACCTATTAGTTCTACTGTTACCAGTAAAATCTATTTTGACCTACAGTAGATCTTCCTATTAATATTTGTATATCTTACGGTACAAGAGTGGATTCCGGTGGTTATTTAAAAATCCTTAATGGTGATTGAAGTTAATATTAGTTCATGAATCCCCGACCGGTCCTATGAGACCGCGCTGTTATTGTTTTACTATTGTGTCTCGTTTTGCGGGTATGTGATAGGTTAAATCTTAATTTGCACAAAACGATCACAATCACATATCAAAACGGGAACGACATTGCGTAGTAAAATACTAAATTTCAAAGCTGGTAAAACGATCGCTACGTATGATTTCCCATCACCCGTCTCATGCATCAGATGGGGTGCTATACTTAGCCGGGGACTGCAATACAAATTCATTAGTAATTCAAACCCTCTGTCCAGCTGTGGGCTGTGACAGGCCAAATTGATTGATTGATTGAAACGTTGCTCGATAATAATAGAACAGTGTTTTCCAAAGTATGGATCGCAACCATATCGCGACGCATTTGTGAGCGAATTGTGCTGAAAAATGGAATGACAAATCGACCAATGGCGGTTGGGCGACTACTGACGGTGACAGGAGGCAATGCTGGATTTTCGACGTTATTAATATAAAAAAAAATAGATGTATTTTGATACGATTAGTAAATAACAAATGCATCCTACTTATTAAGAAAATAGCATACCTTTTATTTAAATATTAAGTGGATGGATTGAAACTGGTTGTTTTTTCTTGTTTCAGTAGTTCTTCATTCAATAGTTCTGCCTCTTTTTCCTTCTTGAAAACCAAGAGAGTCCTGGAGCCTTACCATGGCGTGTTAAATTACTATCGTGCGAACTAGAAAGAGGGTTAGAGTTCTATCAGCGTTAAGAGCTCGTGGTAGGGCTTCTGAATTCGTTACTTTTTGTTACAAAAAAACTTTAGGCACCACTGTACATAATAGTCTATTTTACAAACAAGCAATAGTTATCAGTAACGTTCGTTTAGGTAGGTACTTACTTAAATCAATCATTGTTGTTAAAAAGCACGCACCGGCGCGTGTCGGGCGGTTTGTAATGAATTATGTATTGTAGAGCATGGCCAAACTTGTCCTTGCATACCAGTCGCCAACATTTGCTCAAGTAGGCGAGAAATTAATTATTCTAGTATTATTGGCCTTTTAATGTTCCCACTGTTGGGACTCAGGCTTCCTCTCTAGGAGAGGGAAGGGGCCGTACACCATCATGTGGGCCCAGTGCGGATTGGTGGATGTCTGAGATGTTTTCCTTCACTGTCTTGAGAGCAGCGGTGTGAGAGGAATTAATAGTAAAATTAAAATGTATATTAATTTGAACTACTGCCTTAACATAATGGAGCTCGTTGTAGATCTTAACGTAAGTGTTATTACAGATCTTATCTGATTATGTGTTAACATTGAACGTACCAGCATAAATAATATAATTTTATGTGTGTATGCCTGTTCAGTATTTATTGCTTCATCTTACATCTGTCTGTAAAGGTTTTGTTTTTAGTTCTCAATGCAATAAATGCGCTTATCCTGACATCTAATAAAATACTGTAGTGAGTGCTTAATAAGTTGATCCATACTTATAATAAAATAAAGGTGAAATTAACTGTCTGTCTGTTACGCTTTCGCGGTTAAACTACTCAACCGATTTAGTAAGCTTGAATCCCATGTATAGACTTGGGCTACTTTTTATCTGACATCGACTTCGTTCTGCGTCTACAATAGCACAGCAATCACATGAGTGAAGTCGATTGGAAGAGCTAGAGTACCTTATACATATTTTAATTAGCTTCTACAAGCAGCTTTAGCCTCCATGGTTAGGGCTGCCATCACCTATATCGCCGACGCCGGACAAAAACTTCAAAAACCCCGGACATTTGGATGAAATTCAGTTTTTTCCCCGGACCCCCAGAAAAAAATATTACAATAAAAATAAATAACATGTTGTTTGCTAGTTAGTGGTGGCGTACGGGGGTCATTCGGGCATCGGACGACATCATGAAGCAAATAACCGGTGGAGTGCGCGTACGATGCTATTGCGCACACCAAACATATGCTAAAACTAGTAGAAGCGGCAACCGCAAATGTAGTTCGCAGGTCACGTGCTCCCGATTTTTAAGCGAATCAAATTAAAGGTACACGACTTGACCTTGAACGGACCAATAGCAGCCGCGCATTTTTCTTCGTCCCCCGGCCCGCCGTGGTGAGTTGTTTACTTAGAAGAAATCGGGCTATGCGCTCTCTAGTGGTTATATTCTCTATGGCCGACATCGACTATTTTGAAGCGTCGGAGTTAGCTTGGGTTACCAATTACGAATGAATTTTTAACTAAGATTTGTTTAGATTTAATTAATCGGGAATGCCCCTGACACTAAAAGCGTCCGGGTTTCACCCGGACACTTTTTGACAACCCCGCCCGGACGCTCCCCGGACGCCCTCTAAACTAGGACAAATCCGGGGAAACCCGGACGGATGGCAGCCCTATCCATGGTCAAATATATTCAGGACTCGCAGGGCGATCCCCGGCCATCGAAGGCGCAAGCTTAAATTCCTGATGACCGGCAACGGGTAGCTCGCCCTCTCGCTGTCCTACCGTCCGCTAAGGACCACGTCCTTAGGAAGACAGTGAGGACATCAAATCATTTTAATTACTCAGATACCCGCGAAACGAGACACAATAGTAAAACAATAACAGCGCGGTCTCATAGGACCGGTTGGGGATTCAAACGTAATAAAAGTACAATTCAAAAAAGGAACTCAGTTCCACACCGACACAAATTTTTAAACGTCGAAAAGTCGATGTAGGTCTAATATACTTTTCGACGGTCAAAACCCACATTCGGGCCCTCCAACACTCGTGACTGGCTCATTGCCACCTCGAACTGATCCCTTGACAGTTGACTGGCCAGTGTTAACGCCGCGGTATACATACGACCAGTTAATCTTGTAATTAGACTATTTTTAAACAGAGTGCAATGTGGCATGTTTATGTTGTCTGTTGTGCTAATGGATTGCATGTGCATATTGAATTTAGGGAGATTTATGTCATGTTTCCGTGCGGAATTAAGCTAAGCTGTAAGCTATACCTACAGAGGGAAGCGGTTTTCTTTGAAAGAGTTACCTTGGTCATGGAACGTAAATGGCAACCGCGGCCGCCGGCTATTGCGGTCTTGACAGTCGTTGTCCTGTCTGAAAATTAGTTTTTCGTCAAAAATAAAAAGGTGAGCTCCCATTTGTAGCACCACGCTGTTCAATAATATTTCCAAACCAACCGAAGACCCCCGCAATTATATACACAAAATTTCATCCTAATCGGTTTCAATTTCATCCTAATCACTTACTTACTTACTTACTTAACAATAAACTCTTTGACTTTGCTGCTATTCCAGAACTTACTTACTTGCTAGTACCTAAGTCTGCATCGTGATCCTCTCAGCTGTTAGAGTGTGAAGAGTTATCAAACACACACACTCATAACTTTCGCCTTTATAATATTAGTGTGATATTTATACTGTAGTCGTAGCACAGGAGTCTAATTCTAGATGATCGGCAAAAAAATTTACTAGACTCGAGAATTTTCATAATACAAAACGTATTTTTATACCCAGGATTTAGATACAATACAAAGACTAGCACTAGGTATTTAGGTACTATATCCAACAATAGAATCTTATTTACAAAAGTAACAGGTGTGCTCGGTGTAGTCTAGTCGTGCCGTAAAGAGGTTCGTGTCTTTTATTATTCAATGCCCTAACCGCCTTCACAAATAAAATATCTTCAATCATAATATGAACTATATTTAATAGAAACTATATTGACGATAACTGACCTCCACTGTCATAACTTTGCGATAAATTAATTGAATTCTAGCAACTTTCATTATGATTAAAATATTGGCATATCCATGTTATGTAAATCGATAATCGATCATGTTCGTTGACACCGAGGTGTGACATCATGCAGGTGGGGTTGGTATGCCTGTATCGTCAGTATAAAAGCGCTGATCCCACGCAGATCTATTCAAATAAGATCCGTCATAATACCAACATAATAATACTTGCCATAGAGCTAACGGATCCTTCTAAATTCAATTCATCTGTAATCCTTTGTTCTTTTTTTAATTCCAAAGTAAAATACTGGCTGAGCTTTTTTATCATCTGCGAGATTGAACGCAATGAAGAATTATATGATCGAGTTCATTCTTTCCATTTCTATTTTAATCAGGGGCTTAGCACCGATTTCGTTTATATCGGCCGTATCTAAATGTATGAGTGTTCTAACGACCAAGAAAATACCAAGTCAAAGCGGACACTTGAACCTTATTGGTGTCGTAAACCCTTTTGATATTGTGTATCCTTTTAGTAATAGATACGGTGCGAAATGTGTTTCATTTAGGAAATGAAATGTGTTTTTTCCGAGAATGTTTTTATATAAACAAAGATGCTTAAAGTGTCTCGGACAATATTATCATTATTACCTTTATTTTCTCTTTTTTCTAGATTAGTTTTGGTTTGGTGTTTAAGCTGTTTGTGTGGCTATTAAGTTGTAAGCCAAATTGTATTTTCTTTACTAAGAGATTGTGGCATTATTACGGAGAAAAATATTTTTTTTACAACCGTAGTGAAAAGATTTTTCTTCATAATAGCTTTAATGACAGTCAAGAGAAAACAGTTTCATAAAAAAGCGTATTAAGAGAAAGCTAAAAATAAAAAAGTCACAATATTATTTGTCTGTTCTACGGAGTTAAAGAGCATACGACTTCAGTGTTGTGAACCAGTTTACCAAACGTAGCTAGTTCGGTATGTTAATGGAGTTGATAAAACCCACATCAACGTCAACGCATCCGTGTCGATAGTGCTATGAAAGTTTGTGAGACAGCCAGGGCATGACTTAAGATGGTAGTCTGTTTATTATTGAATCCAGTGATATAAGGCAAATACGCTCATTACCATACTGTCTGATGCTGAGCTGCAAATCGCAAAAAACTTTCGAAAATTTGATTTTCACGGGCTGTCTTGGAGAATCCTATTACAGTTTCCCTTTTTTTCGGGAAATAATCAAATAATTCATCCCGCTCTGAGTGGAACGACTGGAACGAAATGTTCCTTCAGATCAGGCAATATCTTTGTTACATTATAAAACTGACGCGGACGATTGCAAACAGTTGTTTAAAAAATGTATGTCAAATCGTTATCGTAAATACACCATTGTTTTATTGCAATGCATACCATTATTTACATTCGAAATGCTGTATATTTAAATACATGTAAATTGTAAACCAATGAATCTTTATTTTCTACCGATATTGCAGAAGAAGGTTTTCATATGTATTTTTCTTTTTTTTGTGGCAATTGACGGCCCAATTGCCACAAAAAAAAAGAAAAATACTCGGCAGTCCGACTATTCTGCCAGTGTCACGTAAATGTATTTTTTTTTAAAGTTTTATTTTAATTTCTTTTTTTATGACACTTGAGCCGATTTAGATTATTCTGCTAGTGTCACGTTGGGGTAATTAAAAAATTGTCTTCTTGTTTTTAAACTTGATTGTTGTAAAGGTCAGTAACAAATATCAAAGTTTTGCAATATGGCTGACTGTTAATAAGCTCAAGGTGGACTTGCACCTAATTAAACGCATTCAATGGTTGATTAGTAGCACGGAACTGATTCAAAGAAATATTTCGACTTGGGAAAGTTGTGAAACGGTCTTGTTTCTTATTAACCTATCAATACCCGCGATTCGAGACACAATAGTAAAACAATAACAGCGCGGTTCAATGAGACCGGTCGGGGATTCATGAATTAATCTGTAGAGTTATCGTTTTCTTAGACAAGATTTTTTTTTATATTAAAGTAGTCAAAAATTAGTTGGAACGAAACAATTAAATACATAAAGTGTTTTAAATAAATAACAACATCTCTTTTTAATTCTTTTTTTTGGCGCGTTTCATAATATTTAGTTAGCACCTATATTTTTATTGCTAAGAAGCCATAAAACTTAAATCCACTTGTTCAAAATTATTTTAAGTAACGCGTTTACTTTTACAACGATCGCCTCGTAAAACGAAATAAATGTCTCAATAATGATGCAGTATTATGAAACCATACAATTTTAAATTACATAATTTTATTAATGGATAAGTAATAAACGTCATCGTCATCTGAATCTTGATTTTGTAATACGTCATTAACCTGGAATACCGTTAACCTCATTACGTCGGCAGTAAAGTAACATTCCCAAAAATACAAACAATCATTTAAACAAAAGTAAACATTGCTTGATTACAAGGAAATGACACTCGTAGCTTTCTTTTGTTTTCCTTAAAACAAACATTCACCGTTAATTTCTGGTTTGTCCCATTGTTTTTGGTTTAGTGAACTCGGTGGAGACAGACGTGGTTTTTTTGTTTGAAGTTCCGACCTGTAACGCGGTAACTCTACACTGGCGACCGGCGGCCGGCGAGCACTACAATCGCGACAGCAACTCAACAAAACAAAACTTATTGTGAACACTCTCTTTGTCAAGTTTTCATGCTCTGCCGGTCCGTACAATGTTCACTAATGTCAACTCTATGACGGCTCTGAAAAAACATTTAGTTTACGAGGCGTATAATTGTTCCATTACCATTTCAATGTCCTCATAGTAGCTACTCGAGTTAGAGACTGAGTCACGTCTCGCGAATTTCGCAGGAAAACTCCTTACCTCCATTTTCTTGTGTAACAGGGTGCGCGGAACCGCTTTCCGCAATAAGTAAGTAGGGTTGTTATATTATGCAGTCGAGACTCAAGACATTATTTTTACGTTCGAAATATGAAAATTTATAACGACATAAACCAGCCAGGTTTTTAAAAAAAGAATACGCAAATTGTTGCCATTAATTTTAGAATATTGTGTAATAGTACAGGTTTCACGATGAAATGTTTTTTTTTTACTTAAGTATATTTAAAGAATGGCTGACTTTTTCCACGCTGCCTGAATTCTTAGTAGAAAGTGGTTAGTGTGCCGTGAATATAAGCATAAAATTATAATTGTTTAATCCGTTAAATTGCTTGTTTTAATAGCCTGATTTATTGTTTCGCATTTTTTGATTATTTAAATACAATGTTATTTGTATATTGTAATTACTTTAATGGTGAATTTTGAATTTAGTAGAAAGTAATGCTTACATGTTTTAACATCATTTTGTGCTCATTTTGCACGGTCAAAAGTTTTTAGAAATTCGAATTAATTGAGAAATAATTTGATACTTTGTAGCCATATTGGGCTATAAACTCGTATTAATTATAAAGTAAATATTTATGAGCAATCCCAAATATGTGGCACAAAAATTTAACAAATATGCGCGAAATTCTATCGGATATTGTCCCATAGTGAGAAAATCTCTGACACGGAGCGGTTGTACGCACAAACACATCTCGTCTATGGTCGTCTATGGTCACGGTACTCAGGTTACAGTTTACCACCGACATGTGAATTATCTTACCACGCTGGTCCAGCGACTCACTGAGTAGGGTTGGCACTAGTTCATAGATGACGTATGTGATTAGCATATATTTTTTATTTTTTCGACTATCACTATGAAACACTGATTGGCGATTGCGTAATGATCAGAAGACGAACTTGATGAGATTTTGTTGTATTGCCTAATAATATATGTATGTAGTATTAAAATATGCTGCTGATCAAAACATAAAAGAAGAAAACCGAATAAAATGAAAAACGCCAATCTTGTCACTATGATTAAAACAGTTTCCGTTAGTACTCAAACGCGTTCATAGATCCACGCATCTACAGTAATTACCATCGTTAATTGGAAGGCAGAACCGGGCCCTATCCCGTCCAGTTCCAACGGAAATGTGGCCACACTGGCGCGTACTGGCAACCCTCGGAGGCTGTGTAGAAAGGAGCACGCGGCTCCAAGGACGACGACGTGCGCGCCGGTTGTTCACCTCGCGTCAAGAATGCGCGGGAACGCCGCGGGAACCCGGCGGCCCAGCGCGGTGCGGGACCGGCTCCGCCAATCGACGCTGCCTTAGCATTCCACTGCGGTGAATCGTACACCTTAGTGCAGGGGTGCTCAAGTTATAGATCGCGAGAACTGTCAAAGTAGATCGCGGAAATTCCCAAAAAGAATAATATCGAAAAAGTCAGTTTCCTACGAAGTTTATTTTTTCTATGCTTAAGTAAGAATTAGTATTCGCGTTGTTAGATGTATAGGTAAATTATACGTATTTAAATCTCGTCATTAGGTACTATTTCATACTTATTTGAGGTCAACATTTTTTCCAATATTGGTGACGAATCAATGTTGTTCGACGCCATAAATCTAAGCGCCCCTGCTTAAATACCTCGCATACTCAAAGTGTCAATGGAATTTCGCTTGTACTACTTCTCAGCCACCAACATTTGTCAATTAGAATCGGATGCGCCTGCGTTGATCCCGGTGACAGCTTTGTGCTTTGATCTTCCCCCACACCTTTTTTCTCTCGATATTCTTTTTATGTTTCTGTGTGTTGTTGGTAAGCTATATTCATTAGATGAAGTCATTCAGAGTGTTTATTTGTTCCTCTATGAAAGCCAAGCGCAAGTGAAGTGCAAGACGCGATTATGAATGAAAAGTAGTTATCTACCAGTTTCATAGAACTCGAACTAATCATTTCACTGGAAGTCGTTTTATGATTTATTACTTTGCGTTAGTTATAGCTGACGTAAGTAAAGAAATCTGATATGATTGCTTCTTGGTTAAATGACATACGGAAGTATAAATGTTCAGGTCAGTCATTAAATATTTCGATGATATCATTTTTCAGTCCTTTGATGTTTTGTGTTTCGTTTACAAATATACCTACAAGTTTGGCAAGCATAACTTGTACATACATGTAGGTAGGTATATCGAATCTCGTCAGACAAGATAAGTTACAGTTGTGATATTGATTTCATGCCGTGCATATTCTATAACCTATGGACTGTTATTTGAAACCCAAGAGAATAAGAAGTTATTTGTACGTCATTGCCTTACTTAGGTATACAATTATTTATTTATTTTAAACAGAACAGCTGAAGCCAATTACAGCATTTAAACACAGAGAAAAAAGTACAAAGAAGATAGAAAAATAAAATATAAAACAAAAATGAAAAACAGAGAAGCCATAAATCGCGTAGGACTTTTAAGGGAAGTTACCTGTTTACTATAATATAATAAACATTCATCTCACAAAACATACCGACAGTCTCATCTTCCATTCTTCCCCAAACATATCAAAATTATGTCTATCATGTTAGTTTTAAGTTATATGAAAATTAAAAATCAATATGGCGCATGCACATCCGGCTTGATCGACATCTCCAATGTCATTAGGTCGTTGCCCTAAATGAATATATAAAATTGTAAACAACTTACCACAACATTAAAGTGAATCATCACGTTATTGCCTAAAACAAACAATCCGGATTTAATCGACAAAAGAAATCAAACTTTTATACAAAAAAGAAACTAAAAAATAATGATTTATGTTTAAATATTATTTTATTCGTACTTATTATTTGTAAATTTAAAATTGTTCACTATATTGTATCCTACCCTCTATAATTATGAGCTCTCTTTATCACTCAATTGTTTGTTGGAAGAAAAAACTCAACTTTGAGTCAAGCTTGCCTACATGAACTCTGTTATCCACATTATTATATTATTATTGCCCATACTGTCCCACTGCTGGGCAAAGGCCTCCCTCCATTCCTTCCATCGTTATCCACATATGTTATAATTTATTATACATAAATCATAATGTACAATAAAGAATTAAATGCTTCTGAAAAGTAACATTTTATAATGTTACTTTTCAGCACAGAATACTTGTGTTGTCAAACTACGGCTTGAGTGGAACAAAAGTGTTCCTCTAGGGCGCTCACTTGCCACAATTAAAGTTTAGACTAGAGGGACCCTTGTGGCCAGTTGTTTTGAACCTTGTTAACAAGTCAGTTAAATATTTCAACGTTTTGATGAAGAATGTTTAACTTAAGCAAATCCAAACAAACAAGAACGATGCTTAAAACCGACACAGATTTTCGACAGTTTCTATGAAAACGCATTTTTACGCTGAGTCTATCTGTGGGACCCATAATGTCTGAATTAACTTCCCCTTCTACCTAATTTCCATGAATTTTGGAATTTTAATAGATCCGTTTAACATCAATTAGGGTCTGATATAGTTACTATTATGACAGAAAACTCAAATATGCCAATTAACAGCTTTAACGATCAATTAGTACGTACTAACGTGGGTGCCCATTCAATTCACGATTTACATAGCAAAGCAAATAGGCAACGTAATAACGAACGTGACTCGATAACTAACAGTCAATCCTGTCTATGCGCAGGCGCAATTTACATGCTAAGACACCCATTTAATTGCGCTTGGGCATAATTTTGCGACCACAAGCCTCCAGGATGCGGTTAATTTTAACTCTAGGTTCTAGTACTTCTAGCTACTGGACTCACCAGTTTATATGCTCCAACTAACCACAGGTAATGATTGCCTACATAATTATTTCCTCTGCACCGATATCCGCTGCATTCGCTCGAAGCATCATTTCATTTGTAGCCGCTTAGGTGACGACTGCCTTATAAAATAGTATGGCTTCATCAATGATGTCATTCGATACGGTTTTAGACACAGAATCAATTTTATTTACTGGCATTTAGATTAAAATAGGTCATTTGAAGGTTTTGTATTTCCTATCTCATATTTTTTCAATTTATTTTGCTATTTGAGTCATTGAGGTGTCTTAGGAAATTGACATTTTAACCCGGATACTGTTTGTAAAATGAGTAAGAATTGAGTCAGAGATTTCTAAACTTTCAATCAGCATTGCGTCGTGAATGAAAATGGCGGTGGCGTTAAACAAATAAACAAACGAACATGTTATTTGAAAATCGTGTTCCGAATTTGTTATTGGTCTTGCGGTACTGCGAGTACTTTCTGTGTTTGTGGTTTCATTTACATTACGTGCTCAATAACTTACTAGGGCATTGTAAAGAATGCTAATAACGGCAAACTTCTTAGAAACCTTTACACTAGTGTGTAGATACTCATATATCCTTAATTCTTTATGCACAAACACATAGGACACAGGGATTTGATAATTCATGTACAAAGGCTAGCTTAATCAACAAAGTGTTTTCGTTCTGCAAAGCTTTGAGTACCAGAGAATCAAATTCGAGAGTAGGATCCAGTACACGATATAAACCTAAATAAATGACAAAAGCATGCTATACATGTTAAAAAATACCAATGTATACTTAATTATCAATACTAAGCTTTTGCTAACTGCTTCGACTGCTTCGGGCATTAAGTCCGCCTTTGTGTACAAAGGCGGGCTTGATGCTTAATGTCTTCATGCAACTCAATGTATTGAGTTGCATGAAGACTAAATAAATAAATAATAAATAAAAAAATTCTCTATACAAAATTTGGACCTCTTTTTCATGCTCTTAGAGCGTGAATTTTTCGAAAATCCTTATCCTGATGATCCTTATACAGAATTTCACGCGTCTAGTCCCAGTAGTTTCATCTGTGCGTTGATATGTCAGTTATGGCAATTACGAAAGGAATTCTAAATTTTGCTCTTAATGCCATCCTAAGCATTTGTAGAAAGTTTTTAGTTAGGCTGTGCGTGTGTAAACTTCAAGTACTACAAGTTAGTTAGGTACAGTTTCAGAGTAGATTACCTAAGCATTTTATAACAACTATTAAAGTAGCATTAACATTTCACAGACCAGTGCTATGATTACGGCGACTTCGTCTATTTTTGTTGTGAATGGCTATAATGAGGCAAACGTTGAGAAGTCACACACAGTCAATAGCACGTTTGGTGCTAAATTACCAATCAACAGTTACGTGCGAAGTATCATAAGATGGGTCTTTTATTATAGGGGAAATGAATAGGACTATTTCGATATTCATTTATAACGAGTAGGTATATATATAAAAGGAGAAACTGTCTGATTGACAAATCAACAACAATGCACAACGCACAGCCGAAATTACTAAGACTAAAAGTGAGAAATTTTGCACGAGGTTTTATTTTCTGACGTGGATGAGAACTAAGGGAAGATTTGCTAACATTCACCCCCCTAAAGAGATGAAACGGCGGTCCAAAGTTTGTATGGAGAAACTTACTTTCACGCAAGTGAAGCCGCTAGCAGTAGCTAGTTTCAGATATATTTGTAAAAGCTGGTAGCTATAGTACTAAGATTACGACAACGTCTTTACAAACAATTACATGTCTTAGCCACTTATACATTTGGGCGGAGTGTTTCTAATTAATATTTAGTTATGGTAATGCGCACACAATTAAAATTAACACTTACATAAGCTTTGTAAACAACTAATTAAGTAAGTACTTAATTACATTCGAATTTCACTAACTTAAGTTTTATTATTTGTTAGCAAGTTGGATAAGTCATCAACATTACATAAATTAAGTTAACATAAAAGGTGTACCATCGTTCAGTGCACGTCAGTGACTGACAATGTGAACTGTCAGCTGTCACTCTGTCAGACTTGTTAGCTTGATGAAGCTTGATGCTGTAAAGCTTTCGTAGGCATTTTGATAGACAAGACGTTGTGGTTTTGATTGGGGCATATAAGTTAACCCATTAACGCCTTTACTTGCGTAAGTGTATAAAGGCGTTACCGACGATGCTTTCATAAAGAGAATTAAACAAGTCTTATCCATTTACTACGACAATAGACAGCAACACACTGTCACAATCGCATCTCAAAATATCATCTTTGATCTACGAAAGAATCAGAGCATCGTAAGCGAATGTAGGTCAACCGAAGGTAGGATTGACATTGAACGGCAGATTAATCGCGGGTCGTCTCGTGGTGTAAACGGGCCCGCCGCATTTTTGGCGCGCTGCCAAGTGGACCAACTCTCGGCCAACGCCGCGCGAACAATATCACCCATAATTACCCTATTTACAACCTAGCACTAAGTCCCGAAGCTTACGGTCTAATTGTATCGATATAAACACTTCGGAAACGGCAAAAACTGAACGCATCACTCAATTTAATATTTGGAACGTCTGGTTTATTTTGAGTGCGCGCGAAATTTGATAATTTGCCAAAGTTTATTTAATGTTTGTCTCGGTCAGTCTTGGTATTTAGTTCGCGGGAACGGAGATTAGTTACTTTGGTGTCACCGATAACAGAAATCGGTGGAAGAAAGTAAAAAGCTACAGGTGCGTATAACTATAAGTTTTACAGGTATTCCACTCAAGGCAATACTTATTCTTACATTATTATACATATAAAACAAAGTCCCTAACCACGTCTGTCTCTGAACGCGATAAACTCAAAATCAATTAAACAGTTTCATGCAGTTTTCATCACTAAACAGAGTATTCATGACAAAGGTTATGCGTATAATACATACATAATTATTACAGCAACTAAAGCTAAAGAAAAAGAAGAAGAAGCTTAAAGATTTCAAACACCCGTGAGAAACTAGCCTGGAATATATCGCATGAAAGAAATAAAAGCTATTCTCCTGAAAATCAGATAGTTTGAAGAGCTATTATTATTATGAGCAGTAAGCATTTTATGGCATAATAAAACCTTAATCATATTAAGCAATACGTCGGACCTCGTTCACATTATAGCTCAGCTATTATATTAACTCCGTAATAGATTCCAAAGCATTTAATCAGAGACTTATTCCTTCATAATATCCTGTGGCTCGTTGGCAACAACTGCGAGTTTATAAATCCGTCCAGCAAAAGTATATTTAGGTCACTTGCGTCATTCACTACTTACTTAAGACCTAACTAATTAGCCGGAAAGAGAGCTATAAGGAATGGAGTAGCAAATCTGTATGGAATATAGTTAGCCAATATCGTACAACTTTAAGACTTTTACTGACTAAATAAAACCCTTTACATTCTATGGCTACGGTAACTCTTATAAATGTTCAAAACACATCTTATAGGTACAAATCTA
Organism: Mythimna separata; assembly: GCA_030763345.1. Lineage (NCBI taxonomy): Eukaryota > Metazoa > Arthropoda > Insecta > Lepidoptera > Noctuidae > Mythimna > Mythimna separata. Next base: position 9,683,123 of record CM061168.1, read on the forward strand.
GCTAGCTTTTGCCAGTGGCTTCACCCGCGAGAAATTCCACCATGTACGCTTTGGACCCCTGTTTTATTCCCTCAGTGGTTGAATTTTGGAAATCCTCTCTTAGTGTTTGCCTACGTTATGAAAAGTAGTCGTGTCTGAAATATTACGCTCGTACGCCCTGTAGTTTCAGCTGTGCATCAACGCACGTCATGTCAGTCAGTCAGTTTCTCGTTTTATTATGTAAATAATAGGAATGGAAGTCGTTAGAATGCAGATGCATCTGTTTAGTAGACATAATATTACGTGTATGACGACTATCACCAATCGGAAATATTTCAAATGTCTAGACGGTGACGGTCGTCTAGTTTACTTTTTTATATCTTTTATTATTAGCGTCAGTAGTAACTTTCTCGATAAAAGTCCAATATGCTTTTTCACAGATTAACTTTCCTCGTATTATGTATCTTCATATTATTTCTTGGCTGTCATGTAGTTTCCTTAGGTTCTAAACAGAGTGATACTCAGTGAAACCCATTCGCAGACGTTGTTGAAAATGTTTATAATTAATTACGTAACGTTTCGCAGCACTGAGCGGTCAGGTCCAGGCATCTGTCAAAACGCTAATGTAAATTACATTATTTCGACATCAATGTCTACGTTCTAACGTTAGACGACAACATCATGTATACGTTTTCAAAGGAACACCTTCACGGCTTTGCCTACTGGTCGTTATCATTATATTGATGTTTCTTTAGAGGTTGACATTATTCTACCGAGATCGTTCATTGGATGGGTGACCATCTTAACATACCGAGATACCTACCTCCAAGCTTCGGAAAGCATTCTTAACGCAATCCATTTGATGACCTAAACTGAACTGGTAAAGGGATGGAGCTATAAGTCATGCATCATTAGGATGGATGCACCAGATATCAGCTTTATGTCAATTGAGAAGCGAGCCAAGAGAATCATCAACAATGATAAATTTGTCGAGTCACAGCTCCAAAGTCTTGGCCAGTCTTGGCTATCGATGCTGTGTTACTAGCCTGTCATTTCGAAAACCGTGCATCGGAATTGCATAACTCAATTCCCCGAAGCTCATTCTATCATCGTACAATACGGCGATGCGCCAGTACACTCTCTCTCTTAAAACATGCGTAATAGCACTTCATCTGCCATCCTCACGATCGACATGAGTCATTATCGTTACGTTCAGGAAGCGGTGTCCACAACACAAGCCGATGAATACGCCGACTGCCGACATGGATACATCTTCCGGTCATTAGAGTGTAGTGGTCGCTTTCGTGCCGGATGCTGCGCGGGAGATGAATGATGGATCGCTCATTATTGGCCAGGATGAGAGTGACAGGCGCGTGTGTTGCGAGTTATTATGAAGTGAAGTTATGATACTGATGTGTTCATCTTTATCTTTCAATTGGTTGGTAGGGAGATTGATTGGTGTTTGTGCGTTCCGTGAGAAAATGGATTTATTAATAGGTTTTATGAAACTGAGCTCTTTGAATTGTGATTTCTTTAGATTGACTTGGAATTTTAATTCAAATAAATATTATATTTTCTTTATTAACTGATGTTTACAATAGAATATAGCTTAATTATAATTATTAAAAACTTCGAAGAACGAAAAATTGGATGACATGTGTCATCCACCACTCCGTGTGGTGGAATACGGTTCTTTCCCTCTCCTGGAGAGAAGCATACATATATGTGGCAATGCCAAGTTATCTAGCAATGCCAAACTCTGAGGTAAAAGCCCTTAAGTCACGCGAAGTTTCAACTAGGCGTTTGGTTAAATCGTGTAGATATTGGAATTTAGACGGTTTATGATATTTTCATGATATCTTATCATGATCTTATCATGATATAACTTAATAAAGTATTCACAACAAACAGTCATCATCATTGTATTAATCATAGATCAATATTAATCTTACATATAAACGTTTAACGATATGAATTGCATAATCACAAATCAAAGATAATTAAATTAGGCCAGATACTTCAAAATATTGGGTTATGTTTATTTTAGACAAGGCGTGTTTACCAATTAAGGTACATAATATGGGTTACTACTTGATAGTTCAATTGATAATAGACAAGCAGATACCCGCGGCTTCGTCCGTGTTTCTCTCTCTCTCGAAAATAAAGCACAATAACTAGCATTGTGCTTTTTTGTCGCTGGCCACAATTTGAAGAAGTTCTTTTTTTGTGCGAAATAAAAATTATTTGTTTAAAATAAAAGTACTCCAAGTTGGATATGTACCACTGAAAGTCACTTCAAAATCAGTCCAGTCGTTACGAAGATTAGTCGAAACAAACCGCCAGACATACGGACAATAATGCAAAAAAAATGGTTTTTGTTATAATTATGCAATTAAAATGTAAATATAAGTTTGTTCATTAAAATAGGTAGTTATTTAATTTTTATATGTATTTACATAATTCGTGCTTAATGCATTTGGAAAACTAATGATGAATAAGTCAAGAGCACGATTGAGAAAAATCTTGCTTTGCTTTTTAATTGCAAGAAGTCTACGTACCTATTGACAATCTCGGACCGGGTGGCTATTAAAAATACATCACATACTTATTCGTACTACAGTTCTTGGGAACTCATGTTCATTCAGGGATCAATAGTAAAAAGTTGTTTATAAGTTCCCATAAGAAACTAGAATATTAATAAATTCACACACAGCTGGCGAGTTTTTCAGCGTGCCGTATATCTGCGTGGGAAGTGACTATAAAACATAAAGCCTTATTTTGCGTGTTAACACTCCCATGAAAATAGGCTTTTTACGTGTTCTACAATAAGGGTTGAACGATAACACCATAACACGCAGACAGATACAACGATAGGTAAGACGATATAAGATTTTTATATAGTTTTAAGGTTCCGTACCCAAAGGGTAAAAACGGAGACCCTATTGCTTTTTTTCCACTGTATCTTATGAACCGTGACAGCAAGACAGTTGAAATTTTGCACCGATGGTGTATTTCTATTGCTGCTGTAATTTCAAATAATAAAAACAGAATAGAATAAGTAGGGCTCCCATACAACAGACGTGATATTTTTTACCCGTTTTTTGCTACTTACGGTAGGGATGTGACGGAAATGGTTATATCGGAACCGAATTTGCAAGTGAAAAACTTGGTTAATTAGGTGTGAATGAAGTGAAGTGAAGGAGTAATCGACCGACGGCACGGGGAAAGAGGTTCCCCGCGCATCAATTACAAACTATTTTGTACTTCCGATATAAATTCTGATTAAAATATTCCGGAAGCGAAATCGGAGATCAGAAGTTCTTAGAGTTCGTATCGTTTAGAATCGAAATCAAACGTAACATCTTTGTTTCTTTGTAAAACTAACCACCAATTTCTCTGTCTAATTTAAAATGAATGGGAATTTATTTACATTGTTCACTTTCTCGACTCCAGCACTTAAGTAGTTAATTAACTAACATGTTATAAATTACACAGTATGAAGTGTGACTGGCTATGATTAGGAAATTTATTTTCACGTATATTCCATTGTATTTGAAGTACGTAGTAAAGTATGGGAGGCGGAATGTTTGGTAGTTGTCGTACAGTCAGCGCGGCGCCTCAAAGCATTACATGATTGTACGGAATATGCTTCTTCAACATAATACAATAACTCCTCAAACGCATGTTATCAAACCCACGATGATAACATTTTGATTAAGCGACTCAAATTGAATCGTTTCGGTTCATTTTATCGAGCACGCGACCACATTCTACATAAACTTTTATGTAGGTACACGTATACATGTCAACGGTGAATAACCCTTTCACGATACAATAGCTTAATTGACGTTTCTTTTTGTTTCAGGCTTGATCCACCCGCAGCACAGAGCCAGTACCAAATGGAGAACAAGAAGATCGCGCCGGCGACGCAGCAGCCGCTGACCCAGCAACACCTGATGGCGCATCATGTGCACCCCGAGCAGATCTACTCGCAGCAGCACCCACAGCTAACCCACTTAAGTTCTTCACAAACAGGCCAAATACAACCAAATGGCGTCATGCACCAATTACTGCAGAGTCAATATCACTCGAACATGAATGCACGATCTCCGCTCCTTGAAAACAGACACGATTTATATGGCACTGGACACAATCACGATTACGCCAGGCATTACGGAGCAAATGATAACTATAATTACCCGCAGTCACCTCCGAGGCACGAAAGAACTGATGTGCACACAGATCAGAATGTAAATCACGAGCTACTCCACAATATCCCCAAGGGATATAACGCGGAAGTCTATCAAGATTATTTAAAACGCAACCCACCGAAAGATACCAACCAAATATACCAAAATCATCAACCTATGTATAGGCCTAATGTTAACCCTAATCAGTACGGATCAAAGCCATATCTACCATATTCCAATAGGACAGGACCACAGAGTAATACTGAATTATTACGAAGACAGTACAGTGAAATTCAGCAAATGAAACTTCAACAACAACTACACTATCAGAATCAGGCACAGATGCACCAACAGCAGAAGTTTGCTGAACGACAGTTGTTACTTCAACAAATACATGGAGTTCAACCACCACCTAATTTACAAAACAGTATATACTCTGATGGTTCGTATAGAGACTTATCGGTCACAGATCGATACAGTAGTAAAAACGACTTCAAAGAATATAGTAGCCCTGATATACAAAAAGACATTGACAGTTACGCTAAAAACAATGAGTATAAGGAATACGAGAAACAAAACAGGCAATATGAAACTCAATGGAATCAGAACCAGCAAGCTGAATTCAGAGAGCAGGAACAACAATACAGAAGGCAAATAGAAGCTGATAAAGGAAAAAGTCAGTCTCCACCTTCGGATTATAATAACCAAAGTCAAAAGAATAACATGAGTGTCGCATCGCCCATGAAGTCCAGCGAATCTAGTAGTCCTAGCGTGAAATCTCCATCGTCTGATAGTAGAAGAAGTAGCGGTGGCAACCAAGCGCTGCGGTCACCTATAGCGCAACGAATACCGTCAGCCCCAGTTACTATGTCTGGCATACTTTATAAACAAGGGTCAGACGGATTGAAAGTCTGGAGGAAACGATGGTTCGTGCTGTCGGAGTATTGCCTATTCTACTATAAAAGTAAGTAAAAAAACAACAATCAACGTCTATAAATACACAATGCCATATTGTTACTACGGGAGTTTATTCACTTGATGAAACACAATAAAAAGTCTGTGGTTTTTTTTCCGGATTGTATTTTTAATGTACGTGTTTTATGTTATAGGTCAAGACGAGGAGAAACTGCTTGGTTCAGTACTTTTACCATCTTATAGAGTGTCTGGATGCACTTCAGAAGACAAAGTACTTCGGAAGTATGCTTTTAAACTGGAGCATGCGAACATGAGAACTTACATCCTCGCCGCGCCCGACCAGGAGGCCATGATGAAATGGGTGAAGGCGTTGACCATGGCCGCACTAATGCAAAGCCCCAAGTAAGATTACCTTCGAGATCTGATCAGTAGATAGTTACGGCTTGTTGATACCTGTTACAGATTAATGTTTACTTGATGATTGATAGTGAAATATTTCAACAGTTGTTTCAAGTTCAAATCTGTTGATTCTAAAATCCATTAATGTCTATTTTCAGTGAGCAGCCGCAAAAACAGAGCGAGCGGACAGCTGCGAAGACAGAGGTGGGTATTATTGTGAGCACGTATTTTGTACCGGTGCAGGTGATCGGCAATTAGTTTGTCAGAGCGGAACCAAGGACAGCCATTATATGGTCGTTATAACTGCAGATAATAGTCGGATGACGACGCTGCAAATTGATTGTAAATTTACCAATGTATCACTATTGATGGTTACGTATAAATTAATAACAACGTGCTATATGAATGAATTATGATTGTAAAAATTTTTGTTTCGCTTCAGGATGGCGATGAAATACCTACCTACGCTAACGCTCCACCTAAGCCACGACGCTCCAATGAAGGCTACAATTCACCGAGTCCTGACATGTAAGGATAATTCTATTAAATTGTGTATTTGTATCCCTCTAATAACAGATCAAACCGACAAAGTTTACATTCTCATTTCCATGTATTACAGGTACGATCCTAATTATGACTTACTCAAAAAGCCAGCATCACACTACAGTCAAGGCACTAGTCACGCACGATATCAAGACCACGCAAATTATCCGGCCAGTCCAAACCAAGAACCCACATACACTCGCAGTCCGCAATCTCCACCGCCAGTACAACAGCAACCACAGTATCAAACAAAAAGACCACTATATGATACGCAACATCTCTCTCTGCCATTAACAAACACAGTTACTGACAAACTTGAGAACAACCAACCCAGTACATCAAACATGTATAAGTCTAATGCACAGTCGCCTTACTTTGATAGGAATCGAAGTCAGCAACAAGTGGCACAAGAGAACAGAGAACAAATATACGAGAGGCAATCGCAACGCAATCCTTTCCTTCAAGATACCACTCCTCAAGATGTTCCTTCTAAAGACGAACGAAATGAAATGCAAAATAAAAACTCAAGATCTAATACGAAGGAGGAAAGAGCTGAATTTCTTCACAATGAAATTAATGCTGAGAGTAGAAATAATGCTAAATCGAATTTAGATTTGAATGCTTATAATAGGGATGTGTATGGCGAGTTAAGTTCAAGGCCTGGAAGAGCGGGGAGTGCTATCAACGAACGCTTGTTAGCCGAGAGGCGGACTCCAGATGCATACGGTAGATCAACGACGATGGCTGCTTACAACAAAGGAAAGATGGGAGACTATGAGGACGTATATTCACAATATGCAACTGAAAATGAGTATGGTAAAACATACGCCAAATCTCCGAATCCATCTCAAGATCGTGATGGTATTAGTATTTCTAGTCATCAACAACAGCAGCAGCAACAACAACAGCTGCAACAACAACAGCAGCAATTACAACAACAGCAGCAACAGCAGCAACAACAACAACAAAGAAACACGGGAAATTATGTAAGTAGAACACAGTAATCGGTACTTTGAATCCTCTTGATTTTATTATAATACCACATTTTAAATTTTTGCCTTGTCTGCTTTTCAGCCCCAAGAGAAAACGTTCAGCGGGCCGTCAGTACTAAGGAGAAAGAAAATGCAATCGAGTGGAATCCTACCACCAATGCCGAGACCCCATAGCGCAGATTTTCTTGAATACGAATCGAAAGCTGAAATGTTAAACAAAACTGCTCCTGTTCGCTCAGCTTATGATACATACAAGGAGCCACCGCAACGACCTAAGTCTAGTCTTGACATTAATTCATATTACGATCCGAGCTCTGACAGGTATTATTCTGAAGAAAGCTATGCAGAGAAAATGCGTCAATCCGCACAGTACTTAACGCAAGGACTGGTTCCCAGTGTGGCTCCAAGAAATATGGAGATTCCTCTTGCAAAATATGCTAGTGGTTTGGCAAAGAAACAACTCAGTACTGCGTATTCTCAAATGACAAATAACAATTACGAAGCCGAGTTTGCCACGGCTCGAGATAATGTCAGTTACAACTCAAAATATGGTGATCTAGAGGCGTTGAACTCTAATTGGACATTGAAAGAGAAGGAGATACAGAAAGAGTATTTGAACAGAAGTGGCAGTGTGATGAGCGATGGGTCCAATGTTAGCGGGTATGTTAAGGAGGCAACTAAGTATGACACCAATGCTGATGGCTTTATGAGGTCTGCTAGTGCAAGATTACCTTCAACGGCTCCAGAAAAAGAAGGCGAAAAGAAAGTGCAACAGGTAGGACAGGTACTTATAATCAGATACAAATAGTAGGGTTTTTTAGTTAGTGGTATGAGCAAGGTTCATTGGTCTTTCAGTATATAATATTCAAGTAACTTTTTCTATTTTCCAGCGTGAGGAATCAATGAAACGATTATTGGAATGGAAGCAAAGAATGTTGCAATCGCCTTTAACCAGGAAAAGTACTCCGGCTACAATATCTTTGGCAAGATCTCTTAATCATAGCCGTCAGTCTTTGAGGTCAGATCAGTACAAGCCCAAGACATATACGAATGCTTCCTACAATAGCTATTCTTCAGATGATGAAGGTATGTGATAGAAATTATTTTAAAGATTTTTATTTTCTTATGTATATGATTATGATGTGTTCGTAGGTAGTTATTATTTTGTAGCATGGTTAAAAAATTGAAGATTAGAATGGAATAATTATATTGGTTTCCCAAACAAGTGTGAAAGGAGCATGAATCTGTTTATTTTATCATTTAATTTTTATAATATTTTGCATGAACAGAAACAGCGAAACCTCGTCTATATATTTTTATAAATTAGGAATTGTAAAAAAATGCGTTTCAAAAGAATATTGCATAGCATTAACATTTTATTAAAACATTATTTTACGCAAACAATTGAAGTCATGCCTTAATTTACAAAATTCTGTTAAAATTCTGCGATCATTCATCGTTAATCATTTTATGAATACTTTGGGTGCGTACAGTACTGTTTTCCGATTTCCCTTATAAACCATTTTATTCAAAATACTGAAAATGCCATTTAATACAAAAAGACTTATTCATTATTTTTATGTGTATTATATTATCATATACATGGAACACCTGTAGCATTATGATGACTTCGCTTTGCGGAGAGGTACCTTCCTGCCTGCGGGGTCATTGTGCCACTAACATAATTTTACTGGTCTACTATTCGGTGGTGGGTTACGAATTTTAGTTCTTGTTGGTTATATCTTGAGTAGTTTGCATCACTCTAACACCCAAAGCAATACTAACATTGTGGTGACCATAAGGAACACTATGAACCATTATTATGTATTGAATAATTACTATTGATATAGTAATTATCGGTTTCACTTTTGCACCTCAGAGGGAACATCGGGCACTGATCTGCAAAAACCCAGAGAAATGCAGGCAGGAAGGTCTCAAAAAGTGAACCTAACAAGTCCTATCATTATGCGACCTATAACCCCGCACGCGCCCTCCATTGCACAAACTGATCCAGTGAAAAACTCTCCTAACGAAGAGATGAAAATAACGGATAACACTGAAAATACTTACCAAAATATTCTTTGTACAATATCTATACCTAAAGTAGACTTGGAAGATAATGGCAACGATTATGAACAAACGGCATTTGGATCAGAACAGGAACAAATACAAGAAAAACCTCCACCAACTATGTCTGAAGATGGGTACGAAACAGAAGACAGTGAAGCTGAGTCTGAAACGCAAATGGAATACACTGATAATGATTTAGACGAAGTATTATTAGATTCAGAAGAGGAAAATACAAATAAACGCCAAAACACTGACCAAAAAGAAGAAGATAATGCAAAAGAGAACAATGATATGGTGCAAGAAGAAACGGAAACAAAATCTGAAACACCTCCAGTCAGTACATTAGGAGAGAATCATTATTTACCAATGAGCCCACGTAAAATGTCTGTAAACGAACCTCCTCATAAAGCTATATTCGAAAGTTTGAGTGTATTTGATCAGTCCATGCCGCAAGGATATGAAGACAACCCATACGTTGAAATGAATTTAGGCAACGACGACGACGATACTCAGACATATGAAGTAGTTTGTGTGAATAATGGAAAGATAGAACCGGTTTATATGGAACTTAATAACGTCATATCTAATGAAAACAAATCCCAAGATGATTCTGCAAGTAATAAGTTATTGGATACTGCATCGAACTTTGCTGACTCGAAGAATCACACGTTAAAAAGAGCTGTAAAGACCGATAAGAGCTCAAAAGATAAATCAGAAAGTTCTGATGTTGACGACGAAACGAATAAAGACGTTTCTTTAGATTCACCATTTAGTAGGTTTAGTATATCAGATACATTCCGACCGGCTTCATATTATTTAAACAGTAGCAAGAGTACTTTGGATGTTCAAGATAGTTCAGACAGTGAATTAACTTCACCTCCTCCTATCCCGAGTTCTTCACCTCCATGTGAAGATCATTTATCAGACGATGCTCTTTCTAAATATATCTTAGAGAAACTAGACAAATCAGATATGTCATACGATAACTCTATTTTAAAAATGTTAACGAGTGAAAATCAGAAGATGAATACCGTTAAACGAAAAACTACATCTTTAATGATATACGGAAGTCGGACATCTATTCATGACACACTTTCTAGGGGAGAGAAAATAAGGAATAGTAGAGCAAGTCTTACTAACGACATTAATAAAATGAATGGAAGTTCCAGTAACTTACTAAGCAGCACTTTACTTGATCATTATAATCATTCAAGCAGCATTGAAACAGATTCCTTGAGAAGTTATAGTGCAGAGCGAGGTTCGTCTCGATTATCGCTCGAATCAGATGTTAGTAGTAAGTTTGATTTAGTGCCATCAAATATTTCTTCTGAAGTTACTAGTTTGAATGAAAGTGAATCAGCTATTGACTACAGACATCCTATTGGATATCGAGATTTGGAAATGATGATTAAAAGAAGACCCCTTTCTGATGAATCACTGTTTGAATTAGTAAAGGCCGAATTGCCTTTCAATAATGATGTTCCTACGTATGTAGATTTAGATAGATACTTAGATAATTTACAGGCTGGTACAAGTGAAGCGCAAAATGTGAGTAGTCAAGCCCATTTACATTTGAATAGTTCAGCTCCAGACACATCTAATTATAAAGATAATGTAATTCAAGCTGCTCTACAAACTGCATCTCACGCTCGTTCGTCAAGTACCCCTATAAATCATAACAGTAGATTAAACAGCTTCGGAAGCAGGAATTCCATTGGGCAACAGTTTCGGCATATAAGTGAACAAACTTCCAGTTACTTAGGTTCAGAAAGCTCATGCAGTTCGTCTGGCATACCTAAGTCACCAATGTCCTATTATTGTAAAAACTACGATGAAGAAAAACTTGCTAGTAAAAACTTGAACAACGAAGATTTCTCTCATAAGGTAAAGGAATTTGAGAATGAAAAGATAGCGCTTCGCACTGGAAATGAAACAAACGCCTCGTCAACCTCTACAGGATTTCATAGCAGAGAAAGTTCAACGGAACACAGTGCTCCTTATTACTACTCTGATCTTTCTTCTCAAGAGCATATTAACGTTTTACCTACTTCTCATTACTTGAAAAACACTAACCTTCATCGGAAACTGAATAACCAACGGCGCAGGGGCCCATTACATAAGAAAAATGATATCTCACATATTCATAACCCCATTCGAAATAATCAACATCTATTGTCAGAACCATCTTTTGAATTAGCTGCTACAGCTAGAAGTGTGTCTGTTGAGTTCTTGAGTGCAGCCGACAAGGATCCTGAAATTGATATGAAAAATATATATGAGTCTACTGGTGGTAGGAATTCTAAAATTCCAGAATCTATGAATTTATCGGGTCTTGGATGTAAAAGGAATTCAAGTAGTCATAGTAATCATGAAAACTCTTCGCCAGAGTCAAATGCAAATTCCTTAATAAAGCTCTCTAGCACAAGTATGTCATCACACTGTAGTGGAAATTCATCAAATACCGTATATTATGACGCCGAAGCTGATGCAGGTGCTTATGAAAATGTTGTTTGCCAAGGAGACAAACACTGGGACGAGGACGCTCTGTGGAGAGACAATTTAAGACGTGTTTCTCATAGGCATGCTCGATCCATGGATGATTTAGACTCAATGCCTGCGGGAACGTCGCTATCTGCTAAGATAAATGAAGCCTGTGGCATGAGTAGCATCAAGAGAGTAAAGAAGGATGGTACAAATAAAATAAGTAGAAATGTTACTTATGTAAACTGCGACGTACAAGGACGAGTTTTAAGAAGTAGAGAAAGTAAATCTGGTTTTCTTTGCAACTTTTTAGAAGAAGAACAAAAGTTGGACGAGAATGATGTATATGTAAGCTTAGCCGAAAGCGCAGAAATGTCATTAAAACAATCTGACGAAGGTGTCTATGAACAACTTGCAGTCGAACCAAACAATCCAATCGTTTTCACAAATAAAAGAAGGTCATGTGAAGCTGAAGAAAGGAATAAAAAAAGATTTGAAATTGATAGGGAGAAGCTTAGACAGTGGGATCTGATGTCTAGTGGTTTAATGAAAGGCAGGGTAGGCCGCGTGCGGGGCTCAGGTGCCAGTGCGGGCGGGGGAGACGCTGCCTGTAGTACGGACACTGGAACTGACAGTGCAAGCAATGAAGGTATCCTCTAACATTCTATGGTCCTGTAAGGTACACTATGTAAGTTATATTTCTGTTACAATATTAAAGCAAAGCAAAGTCATTGTTTCTAATTTTTGGAAGTGTAAATAATTTGGCATTTTTATGATTTTCATATCAATACAATTTAAAATTAGATTTGGTTTGAAGGAAGGGTTGAAACACGATAAGGTGTTAATAAAAACCAAGCATGCGTCTCTTAACATGGATTGTGTTTTTATTTTGTAAATAGTAATCAATATTTCTACTAATACGCGCACTCAAACACGATACACACTTTATCATGTTTACCTCTCTAATTTTAACTGAAATGAATTGGATTAATCCATAAAAGCAATTATATGTGCTTCCAATCTTACGAAAGTAACTCTTTCAGCTTCTATGACAATGTCAGGCGCGCATACGGAATCTGGAACAAACAATAATACGACAACTCAGCAGGCATTGTCAAAGAAAGCTTTTCTCGGAAGTAACACATCTATTGGAAGAAACAGCCGGGACGCCAACATACCGGTACGTGCAGTGAGCCCCAGGGTCAGATGGGTAGAAGATAAACAATCTAATGATCATTACGGCTCACAACAAATGTCAACGTCTCAGCAAAATGTAAGATCGTTTAGAAATTCATCATTTAATATCCTGTAACATCACCTATCGAAATTTTCATTTATCAACCAAAAGCGTTAATCTTACTTACCGTTGATGTTAATCATTTATTTTACAGTTGCATGCGCTGAGTACTACAGAAGACTCTTGGGCTTCAGCTAGATCTCCATCTAGAGCTTCTCAGCAACCTATAAGAGCTGTAAGCCCTAGAGTTCGAAGGAACACAGAAACTGATGATATGGTATGTCATAGACCAAATGTTTTATTAGTTATGTTTATTGTGCCCTCATTTTTGTTTTGTTTGTTAGTTAGCATTCACCTATATTATGTACCTATATTTATTTTATTGTTTTTGCGTTTTGCTTATCATTTCTGTTACGTTTTGTATTATCATATCAGCAACGGGGGCAGCAGGCGAATCAAACTCAAAATCAAAATGAGCAGTTAGGTGAAATTCCTACTGCTGGAGAACTTCTTGGTCGAACTCATGAAGAATTGGTGTTGCTCTTGATTCAATTACGACGACGTCACGCGGCGACCCATCGCGCCATCGAGCAGTGCTGCACTCAAATCAGTAGCATTGAGGTGTTTGTCAACGCTTTTTATTATTCTTTGTTTAGTTGCATTATTTTTTGTTTGTTTGTCTTTTAAATAGTTTAGTAGTACACTATTTTGCGTGGTCTATAATTTGATATTATTAAAGATAAAATTTTAATATCGTTTACAGCTTTCGTTCACAATCTTATAATATTATTTCATTTATAGGATTGCCTCAGTTCTTTAAAAGCAATGGAACGCGAAGAAAGTCTTCAACGGCTCGAATTTCTCAAAAATCAATTGATGGAATTGGAACATCAGTACGAAAAGAGCAAACCTTTAGTACAGTTAGTGGACAATATGGTAAAGTTAGGATCTCTTTACAACCGACCTGGTTCTACGATCGAAAGGCTTGAAAGGAACCAGAGGCTACGACAGAAAGTTCTGGCTGAGCATGCTCTGGAGCAGCAAAGGTAAGGTTCACCCATATTTTTCTTAGTTTATGAACCTTTTGAAAAGAAACCATGTTGAATGTCTCAAGTTTTTTTGCCAGTTTCGATTGATATCAATTTAATTTTTAGATGGCTGGAAAGTGTAGCAGCGGGAAAATCTTTGGAAACAGAAGCAGCTAGAGCGAGAGTGGCTGAACTATGGGCTTTAGAACAAGAACTCTCTGACGAAGCTGCTATTCTGCAAGGATTAAAAACTGATAAAGATGCTATAGAGAATTTACTTTCTGGTAAGATGGAGATTTTTTTGTTTTGACTTTATTCAGTTCGTGCACTTGGCCAGTGTCAAGTTTAAAAAGTATTAAGTTTAGACAGCCACTTTAAATTGTTTAATACTTTTGGAGAATTTGGTAGCAAAACTCCTTGACGGTGCCGTCTCCATTTTCTCTCTCTCTCACTCTGATACTGCTAAGACAGGGTCTATATCATGAGACCCTGTTTCTGAGGTAATACTTAGGAACGAATTACGTGTGAGATATGTAAGATAAATATGGTACGTTTTACGTTTCCAGGTGTCCGCGGTAAGCTGGACAGCGTCCACAAAGGAGAACTGAATCTCGATGGCAACCCTGCCCCCACTCGCAGACCAGCTCCCACCAACAACCAGACTGGAGGAGGTCTCGAAGAGGAACTGGCGCGCGTGCAACAGATGTTGGCGCACAATTCTAAGGTTTATAAGGTTTTCGTCTATATCATGCACTTTTATTTTTTATTTACTTATACATATTTTAGTACCTACTTTATGTTTTATATGATTGTTGACTATTGCACTCCCTGGAATGAAATTGTTGTTATTGTTTGTGGTGTTGCATGTAGACCAAAATATTTGTGTATTATTTAAAATATATCTACCACCAACTGCATGTTTTACCACGTAGAGTCTTAGAGTTTGTTGTTTGCCCTTTTGTAATGCATGATGAGAAAGTAAACGAAGTACAAAGATTTACTAATTTAAAAATGTTATAAACAGAAACTGGAGCAGACGGTGGCAGACAACGCTCGTCTGGAGCGTGAGTTGCAGCAGCTGCGGCGCGCGCTGCAGGCGAGGAGAGCTGCCGGCCACCAGCATCATGCCACCAACCCCACTGCCATGCTCGAAGACGGTCAGTACAACCTTATACACTAGCATACAAGATAAGGCAGATAGCATAAGGCGGAGAAGAAAAATGATGGTCACGCCACGACATATACAACACGACACACGACACGACCCCTTCATGACCCACGATCCCCACGATCTCTTCATCTTCACGACCTATGCAATAGTCGTCAAGATGAAGAGATTGGAATGTGACAGAGATGACTTTCTATAAACAAAGAAACAAATACTGTTGTGCTTACACACGAGTGGGAGCGAGCAGGGTTAATTGGACTCGACGACATGGGGCGGCGGTAGCCGTCGATAAGTTGGCGTCAGCGACATGTCGACGACATTTCGATGATGGCAGCCGTCAACCTATTGTGACACTTGACACACACGACGGCTTCCGTTGATTTTCATTTATTGGAATGTCAACGGTCAAGCGTCAACAGTTGCCGCCGACGTGTTGGCTGCTTCCGCCGAGGATGTAGTTATCTCTACCGTTGCACATGCCACTCGTGTATTGGAGCTCTTAGAGCTCAAACATGTTGTACTTCCAACTTCCGGCAGAGTAAAAACAGGAAAAATATTTAATGAAATTGAGTTTTAAATCTAGTACTAATAAGGTTCATGTTTGATTGCAGAAGTGTCACGCGTTCAGCAGCTGGTAACGGCTTTGCAGCGTCAGCGACAAGAGCTGAGTCGTGCCGTCAGACATCTGACCCAGCAGTCTCATGCGCTCCAGAATACCCACGACGCAATGCCTGGTAAGTGAACTTCACTACAGTAGTACCTATGAGTTGCCGATTTTTTCTTCTCATAGTTGAAGGCATTATGACTAGGTTCTGTTCGGTCGTCCGGTAAAGATCAAGCCCGAGTCTATTGTGACATTTGTTACACATGCGTTTCAAAGAAATATTAGCTGAACTGAAAGAGTGTAGCAGATATCTGCTAGGGTATGCTGCTGCCTCATTCATTGTAAAGGGTGGCTGGTGTTATATTTGTTTGGAGCATCTAAATAGCTCATATTGCTCACCATCTTCTGGGTTGGGGCTTGTAGATAAAGTATATAATCTGATGTGCTCCTGCTCTGTCGAATGAATTCTTCGAGTTGTAAAAAAATAATAATTCTTTTTCTCAGGAAAACAACAAAGGCGCCCCATGTCATCTTGGCAAGAAACCAACCTCGACACCGGCCACACTATCGACCACGGTCACTCCGACTACGACTATGACGTAGGGCCTCTGATGCCTCCAGGTCATTACGAGCCGTCCAACGTGGAGACCCCCTTGTATGTGGATACTAGGGGACCTGGCGCTGACGTCACTTCGCCACTCAACAGTGAGGACTTGCAGCATGCTGGATTTAGTGAGTAGACCGTACATTTTTGTCATCGGTAAAGCTCTCGTTGAAGTCTCCATCCTAAGTTGTTTATTCTGTTTTGGAAAGTGTTAAACAAGAGATAGAAGAAGATAAGATATTAAGGCCTGTGTCCAGTAAATAGTATAGTATGAAATATAGAAATGAGGAAAACTTGAAGCAAGTTCAAAAGAGCCATACTCAAAATGATTCCTTTAGTAAAACTTATAATTTTTGTTACAGGTAACCTCACCAACGTAGAGAAACAAGAGATCAAAACAGTCCGCATAGTCAAGCGTGAAAGTGAACGTCGCCAGCGAGACAGGGAACGCTCGCTCCAACCAATGTCCGACTGGCCCTCAAACAACATCACGGCTAACTTAGACCAATTCTTGGAAGAAGAACTCGTACAGTCTCTTAACTACTCTCGATCATCATCGCTTCCCCGAAACGAACAATACGAACAAGTATACGGCGCAAGACGTGATAACAACTACTTGCAACCAAACATGGATCTCAGCCCCAAATATGTATCCAGTCCATCTCTATCTAACTACGACTACTCACAAAACATGTCTTCTTTGAGCAGCAGCTATAACAAAAGCTACGATAGATCAGGATATGATCGTAACATGTCTTTGTCGACACAGTACTTGAACAGTCCTACGGATAGTTCGAGGACTTTGACGAATGATCCCATGTCGAAGACTAGCAGTGTGGTCAGTCTGACGCGGTCGCACATGGAGTTGTCACCAATATTCAAGAGTGAGGCCGCTAAGCAGATCATAACGGAGATGTCGGGGGATGCACCGAAGAACAGTTCGTTGCACAGACGGCAAGTGCCGAAGGAAAAGAGGAGGCATTACACGGCGCCACATCATCTCAGTGCTAAGACGTTGAACGAAATGCCTAAGGATGCGTACAATCAAGATGTAAGTATTGGTTTTTATACATTCCGTTATTTCAAATCCCTAGCAGATCATAAGCAATTCTTCTAAGATTCGTAAAATGATTGCACAAATTAGCCGAAACAAACGCCATTTATTTCATATCACAATCATAATCCGTGTACAGCATGACGCATAAAAAAATGTTATTCTAATGTAATTTTACTACAGTGTCTTGTTATATCACTTTGCTATACAGCGTGGTTTTCCTTCGACAAAATAAATGGACCAGTCAAAACTTTCGAATCGTTGAGACGTGAAGTCCTAAGCGCAAATTCATTATGTAAAAGAAAAATTACCTTAGTTGTGTGTTATGTACAATTAACTTCGGAGTGGGTGCAAATATATCATTACGCTTCATACTTGTGAAACTATCAATGATATAAAAAACGTCAATTAAAATGACCGTTTTGTCCAGAAGATGGGTCGTTCAGTGGACGATGCGGACATGGAGCTCGCTCTCCGCGGCGCTGCACCAGACGTGGTGCGCTCTGCGTTACCGCCGCACGCGCTCAGGCTGGCTGACAACACCATCGATCAGCTGCTAGCCGCGCCACAGAAGATTCTCATCCCTGAGAGATATATACCGGAGAAGGTGAGTTGAAAACTGTTGTTAATCAGAAGTTGACCCTTACTGAAGTTTGTCCGTGGATGGGTGATCATACTTATCATTCATTACATACTTTCTGTCTTTCTCGTCAGTGCTTCGGAAAGCACGTTAAGGTGATCTTGTCAGATAGATCTTTGACAGTCTTTGACGGTATTCTGAAAACAGAAAATCTGACAACAATATTGTTAAGGATCGTGTTACCCAATTACTGGGTTGTCGAAGTCGTGTAAAATGCTTATGCAACACTACGTCCGCTTAGGCTAGACACTGAACCTAATATAGTTAGGCAGATTGACACATTAATATGCACTTGATGTGGTTATAATTTTATCGGTTTAGAACGCATGTTAAATGCATACTTGTAATCTCGTCTGACTAATTGTTTAATGCATAAATTATCAGCTGTTAATCGGTTCAATGAAGCACAATTGTGTAACATACTTTCAAATACATGTTTTCATGTTTTATTTCGGATTAGTTAGAGTGATTGTGTTGTTCCGGAATAAAGATTCCGGAACCAGCAGTTACATTGTGTAACTGAATTTAAGTACCAAGTATCAATTGAAAGTATTTGCTAGTTAATTCAATTATAAAACGATAGAAATCGACTGTTGGAAACACGAAAAGCATGAAGGAAATATAACTACTATTACTATACAAAACATAAAAAACATTAAAAATAACATTAAAAAAACATTAGAAATAACATTATACTGTTATAAAATAAAGGATAAGAAAAGAATCAGTCTTTTTATCATAGATTGTGTGTGAAGTAATATGGCAGAAAAGGTAGTAAGTGATAGCGTGACGAGTCACACGACAGTAAGGAAGAAAAAAACTTGTTGCGCCGACCCCGAATAAAACGGGACAAGGGCAGGAAGATGATGATGAATGTTATATAATATACAAAAACCGGGCAAGTGCGAGTCGGACTCGCGCACTGAGGGTTTCGTACCAACCTACCTATAAAAGCAGTTTAATTCTCGAATCGAGTCTTGAAGACTTTTCAATTTTTTTTTCTTGTGACGTAACTAAAAATTTTCAGTTTTCAGACTTTTCCCGATATTAGTGCTATAATACCTTGCTTCGTGCCAAATTTCAAGATTATAGGTCAACGGGAAGCACCCTATGAGTTTTGATTCCTTTGACAGTGTCGAAATGTACGTTTTTTGCAACATAAACGGGCGTATCTTTTTTCCCGTCAACTTACAAGTTTGATTTTTGCACAACTTCAAGGGACCGCGGATTTCAATATATGGTTTTAATTTCAACTTGATACCTTCACGCGTTCCTGAGAAAAAGGGTCTTGACAGACGGACGGACGGACAGACGGACAACAAAGTGATCCTATAAGGGTTCCGTTTTTTCCTTTTGAGGTACGGAACCCTAAAAAACCGGGCAAGTGCGAGTCGGACTCGCACACTGAGGGTTCCGTAAATCCGTACCAATTTATCAAGATGAAAACAGTTCAATTCTCGAATCGAGTCTTAAAGATTTTACAAAAAAGAAAATCTTGTAATGTAACTAAAAATTTAAGGTTTTCGGAATTTTTCCTTTATGTGTGCTATAAAACGTTGCTTCATGCCAAATTTCAAGATTCTAGGTCGACTGGAAGTATCCTTTAGGTTTTGATTCCTTTGCGAGTACTTGCGAGTTTCAAAATATGCAGCTTAAATTGCTGTTTCTTTTGATTGCGTTGACATAGAAGTTTGATTTTGTTACAGCTTAAAGGTATTATAGACCTGAGTATTTGGTATGAATTTCAATTTAATACCTCTACGCGTTTATGAGGAAATGGGTAGTAAGTTTAAAATTATTAAAAAAATATATATTATGTGATGTAACTAAAAATTTATGGTTTTCGTAATTTTTCCTTTATCTATGCTATAAGACGTTGCTTCGTACAAAATTTCAAGATTCTGAGTTCACGGGAAGCACCCTGTAGGTTTTGATTCTCTTGCAAGTGTCGAAAATTTGCGGCATAAACGGCTGTATCTTTTGATTGCGTTGGCTTAGAAGTTTGATTTTTTCACAGCTTCAAGGGACAGTAGACCTGAGTAATTGATATAAATTTCAGCTTCATACCTCCACGCGTTCCTGAGAAAAAGGGTCTTGACAGACGGACGGACAGACGGACAACAAAGTGATCCTATAAGGGTTCCGTTTTTTCCTTTTGAGGTACGGAACCCTAAAAATAAGGAAAAGTTAACATCAGTGATATTGTTTTCTCACAGCCCCCAGAACTGTCTCCAGAGGAACAACAGAAGAGACAAGAGAAAGTCGAGTCAATAAAGAAAATGTTGACAGGCACGTCGGCTGACCCCAGCAAGGTATGCATGATGCGTCTCTTACATCATTCCGATTCACTTCCGAAGTCGATTTACGATGCGTTACTTCCTGAGTTCTATGAATAACAAGCAATACATTCTATGAATGTATGAATTATGACTATTTCCGATTACTACTGGAACTGTTCTCACTTGTGTAAGCTGAACTGATTCATTACCATGCGTATATGCTATATACGAAACAGTTTCAAATTTTCTTTCAAATTTTTGAGCAATGCTTCTTCATAGTCTTTCTTCATCTGTCTCAGTTGGAAATAGTTCGTCATCCACATAGTTTTCTACTTCATATAGTTGGTATTGTACATTCTGTACATCTAATGTTAGTCTTCATGTACTTTCACTATATAAAACGTTGCACTCTAAACTGGCTCGCCCTGCTTTCATTGTTGTTGGAATGAACTTTTATTTATATTTTTGCATGTTCATTCTACTCTTGACTGATTACCTACTTTAGAGTCTTAGACAAAAAACCTGAAAATAATGTATACTATTTTATAGATTGGTGTTTGCAGATGGAATATTGTAACAATTTTCAATATCGTTTCTACTATATTGAGAATTTTTGATATGAGAACGAAGATTGCATCATATTGATAAAATTATCCGTGTGTTTAATAAGACTTGTAACTTAATTAAATAATTCTAGATAATTTGAATTCATAGGGCCATTAATTTAAGTATCGATTTTTGCTTCGTTTATTTGTGATCAATCGTGTAAAAATACTCTAAAAAAGTACAAAAAGGGGTTGAAATTAAATTTGAAGTTTTCTATTATACTCAAACTAATGATTGCATTGATCAAGACCATTTCAATATTGCATTCCATCTGAAAACACCATAAAAGCTTGTATAGCCGCTTCGAATGTTGGCTGTAAATATGTAAACCAGCACAGTCCTATATGTGTGTGCTTGTATGATGACCGTTAGAGTCCGGACGCCGGCGAGAAGCGGCAACGGGAGCACTTGCTACAAATGAACCAGATACTAGCCAAGCAGGTCACTGAGATGAGCAAAATCATCGCTGGTAAGGACGTTGCTTCATAATAGTTTTGCCTCCCATCGTATTTCTTGTATACTTACTATCAATAATTGTGAAGTTTGTTTAAATATGTCAAGGTGTTTGTAAATCTGTTTCGTTATTCTATAATTCTTGTAGCATAATCAGTTCCTTATAGTTTTTTTGAATGTTTAAAATTTGTTAGAAGCAAAATTTAGGAATTATAGATTAATTTAACAGGTTTTTCGGTGCACTAAATTGTCATACGTTTTTAATTATTCATTATTGTATGCATATTTTTAAGTTGTATAAAGACATCAATTTAACATTTCACAACAGGCAAAAATGTTTTTGGCAATCTAGTGTACACGCTTGAATATTTGTTCTCGTTACTGCAAATAAATGTTTTATGTCACCTTTTGCAACGTGACACTCAATGTTCATATTATGTAGACTCCAAACATTATTCTAATGTCTCACATTTTGATTTTGTCTTGATTTTCTCACAGAATTGCCATTTTGACGTATTTCTTCCTTTCAAAGTAGCAATTGTTGTGTTTTTGATGTGACTAACCCAAACACGTGTGTGTCACGCCTGTAACCGTTTGCTTGATGTCGTTTGTCCCATTTGTGCAGGAACCAACACTGAGCAAGGACCGTCCGCATCCAACCACTGATAGCCAGACACTTACACTTACACTTACACCTGCACATTTCACATCTCCTCCACTTTATCCACTCCCATTAACTGAACCTGGGCACAGTAGCATCTTCCTGCAAGAAAATATTCATCATTGGAAACAACTGTGTAGCAAAAATGGTTGCTAGACGGTGCTCTGAGCCCATTTCCATAAATTAATCATTTGCTTCAAACTCCTCAAAACTATGTCATGTAAGTAAATTGGCTGACTCGGACGGTTCTTCGAAGATCCCCACTACCCAGTGTGTTGCGGCATGGTTTCGTTTTTTGCATTTTGTTGTGAGTAGTTCACTTATATTTATTTTTAGTTCATTAACATTAATAGTTGCATTGTTTTTGTTTGCATTTTGATGTGTGAATGGTGATTTTAATTAAACGATTATTTTTTTTGTGAATTTTATCTAATAGTTTTTATTTTATTTTATCAGTTAAAGCGTTAGAAGAACTGCCTCAAAATGGTAATGCTGACAACTTGGACGATCGGTCACCTGACGTAGAGCTGCCCATCTACCAACAAAGAGACAATTTCTTTACCTAAATCTGAGGAAACCTTCGAAAAGTCAATGATAAAAAAAACTATCACTGTTCAAAGAATCAAGCTGATTCGTTAACGTGGCTTAGGGTTCTTTGATACTAATAATCACTGCAATGGAATGACATCGACTTAGTGACTTTACTAGTATTTTGGCTGTCTTTGGCTTAGTAAATCTTTGGCGATTAAAGTATTCTATAACGCCAAGGTTGATCTTGAATGCGTGTTAGTTCATCTAAAGACGCATCCAAGAGCAACTCATACTTTCGTGGAATAGAATATGTATACCCATGTACTTTAGACATACCTGTACTGATACCAACACCTTCACTAAAATTGAAACATTATAACCAAGCTGGGCTTTAAATAAAATGTAAGCGGTCAATGTAGAATGTTCAATTAATAGAATATTATTGTAATAGTTTTTCGTATGTTTATAGATGAATATATATTGAATATTCAAATCACCTCTAGAAGAATAACTCTAAATTGAATATACTGTTTTATGATTAGTGAAATTATGTGGTGTTTAGTCATGCAAATGTTTTAGTAATTTATTCGTGTGAAAATGAGAAAGGCGCTATCTATTATTTGACAACTTACAAAACTTTATCTACATATTTAAAATAGCGTGTACCAGAAAAGCTTGATATAATATTTTGTGGATCTCCAACTTTATATGTGTAGGAATTAGATATTTGAATGTATTTTGTTGGAATAAATTCGACTTGCATTGTGCGTTCCACATATCTATCAGAATATCATTTACATGAAATTGTAAGTAACTGCTAGGAGTTAAATAGGAATTGGTATATTTCGTAGCACTTGCTCAATCTTGTGGACATTCCTTAGCAATGTTATATTTTATAGAAATACAAATGAATCACTAAAAGATATTCTTAAATTGTTATTTCGGCCAGTTAGTGTCACCATACCGTTAAACTCAATACTTTGAATATCAACACCTCCTGTTACATCTAGGTATAACGATTGGGTATAACAAAGTAGAGATGTTCAAACAAATTATCTTTAATACTCTTCAATATATTGAGTATAGCGGTATGCGGTTATTAAATATTATTTTTGGTATGTAATACAAGTCTTATAATGTAAAAAGCCTTGCATTGTTACTTTAGAGTTAAGATAAATAGTGAATTGTACCTAGACGACATTATGTATACAGTTGCCATGTTTATTGAATAGAAAGTGCACATTTATATTAATTAATATAACTTTAGAGAACGAATGACAATGCGTTTTAGTATTATTTCGTTTAATTTTTCTGTACTTTAATGTAAATATTGATAATACATTAAGTTTTATATAATTTAATTTTTGTGTACTTACCTACATCTTCATTTAGTTTATTGTATGCACATAATATGTAGTTCGTCAATTACTTTTGTACCTAGTATTGTATTTTATGTGACAACTTATATATCGGATATATTTAACCCGCTTCATATTATTTGGTAGCTGAAGCAACGAATCGTTTTGTGATTCAAATATACGCGATAATAAGGTGAATGCCATTAACTCATTCATAGAATTAATGTTTCATTAGAGGAAGATTTACGATTTAAGGATCGTTATAATTATTATCTTTGACTACATTTTGCAGACGATAACGAACAAATTGAGAATGATAAGTGTAGCGTTAATGGCGAGGGGACCCTTACAACAGTTTTATTTCATAATTTGCAATTTATGGGCTATAATGTCTTTTATTGGTAGAATTTTAGTAGGGAAACTTGGAGAACAGTATTTACTGCAAAATGAAGTCACACTGTGGGTAGGCAACCCTAGGTAGTAAATATATCAATGTTCACAATATCTAAAAAGCTTTAAATATTCCTGCCTACAATCGTTTCTGTAGCTACTTAGTTCAATTTAAAGTTACAATTATTTTTACAATTACTATTTGTAGTAAATATTAAATTATTTGTACGTGTTTAAAAGAACAAAATTACTTTTGTACAAAATCAAATAAGTATGTTGTATTTAGTGCCATGGTTTCGCATTTCTATTTTTATTGGTATTTTTGTAGCTGTTTAGGCCACCAGTAATAAATTTGCTTATGACAATGTGTGTTAGATTACTATAATTGTTAAATTAAGGGCTCATAGAGCAATTTGTAGGAAACCTTGCCATTTTGCTCCTTCTAATTAGTTTTTGACGTTTAAAACATCACTTCCCTGACGCTCCAAAGACTGTAACTTATCTACATCAACATTTATTTGATTTGATTACTTCCTGTCAATTATACACCCTTAGAAATCTTTATTCTATTGTGAAACGCTATAAACTTCCAAAAATATATTTACTAGGAGATTTTTGAACAATAAGAATATTTTCATTTTTAAATACTGGAGTTTTCCGAATTATTGTATCGTAGAGGATATTTATTACTCGAATAAGCATTGGTATATAAAATATAGTAATTTCCTCACTCACCTACTTTTAATTGTGATGGAATATATTCCTTATTGACTCAAATTATATAAAAAAATACAGTAGATACGATTCCTGAATAGTTAACCATTATCGATTTTAAAATAATACGTATAAACTAAAACATATAACTTTTAGGCCCGTAAAGCCATATAATAACAAAAATAAAAATAAAGAAGGGAAATACTTATTAGTATTGCTATTTCCCTATATAATGAGTATATATATGCCTTATATGTAGACTGCCCGTATTCGAGAATGATTTCTACTTCAGTATATATTAGATATAGGTACTAGAACTGTAGCCCCTAATATTCAACGAATGATTCTGAGTATATATATAACTTTATATTTAGCTATATGCTAAAGCTTATTATGTGACTGTTGAACATTTTTATCGATCATATAGAAGCAAGTGGCGAACTCAGCATGTGTCTTTTTGAGGACTTGTTTATAATCTACATATTTTCTATTAATTATGAACAATACAAATGGTTCTATTCTCTAAACTAAACTAGATGGAAAGTTGAGGTGGGCCTTCCATAAATGTACCCTAAGAACTGAAATATTATAATTTTATCTGTAACGCCGTATATAAAATTTTAACTCTCAAAATCTAATTTGGTACCCTGAGATACCTTTAAAATGCTTCGTATGAATAAAAAATTGGTATTAATTGCTAGGCCCTACAAAAACTTTCCATCCTATACAGCGCCTAATATTATTTAATATCAAATGTTTATTTCTATCTATAGGGTTATTCATGAGTTTACTTCCAGTTTCTTGTCGTAAGTAAAAAAGCTGCTTGCTTCGTCGTAGCCTACTATCAAAAGCCCCCATATTAGAAGTACTATTTTGACTGCCTTAAAATGAGTTGTTATGTAAATACCTACAGGGAATTGTGCATATTGTTTTATATTATTGACTCTATCCAATTTTACATCAGTCCTTGTAATTATAGCGCGTATGTTGTTCACATCTGAAAATAAATAATATGCTGTATTACCTACGTTTTGTTTTATTTGTGTTTTGAATTTCCCATCAAAATCTATTTGCACGTTATGAATAAAGACCTAATATGGATGTCTTGCCAGTTAACTATTGTTCATATGCATGTTCATATATGCTTAAGTTACGAACAGGCGACTAATATTAGTTACCTAGTATTTGATGATTTGAAATGACCAATTGACCACATTGCGTTGCTTTCAAAAATTTCCCAAAGGAAATTCCTCAGTGCGGATGTGCACATTAATACAGTTTAGGGATACCTATTTTAATTACCTACTCAGTTCAACCTAAGACTATACGTATACGTGGTGTAACGTTCCTATTTTTGGAACATGAAATAATGTTACATTAACACGACCTTTAGGAAATAAAATTACCAGAAAACGATTTCATGAGTATAAGTTTTGTTTGGGCCTAAACTTAAGATTGTGTTAGTACGGTGGAAGACTAACAGATGGCGCCACCATAATCAAACATAATACATCCAGTACTTAGTATGTATTTAGAAAAAATATTTAACTTAATCGAAAACCCAACCTATCGCTTTTAGGCTAGCAATCTAGTATTTCACACTAGTGAAAAAAAGCATACGGCGGTCAGGCTCCGCCGTTATAATTTATTGTACACTTCATCGAATCTAAATCTAAATCATCGAATCAGGTAGCCAGCAACAAGGTTCATGAAATTAAATACATACTCGTACATCATGTTATAACTTTTTTTTTAAAACGTGTACTTATACTATATGTGTTATATTTTTTTTATGTGTACATTGCAATGAACGAGTAGGTTAAAAGAAATGGTACCTAATAATACTCGTATAAGCTTATCTAAGCGTTGTAAGATTAAAATAAAAAAGAAGATTAAAAAGTATTTAAATAAATTCACACCTATAGTGTTTTCCAAAACAATCATGTTAAAACAACATTTAGAAAAAAAACGATAAGTACATCAATTATTTATTGTTAGCTATCAATGTTTGCCATCGCAGTTTACTATTCAATTATCGAAGTTTCTGAAACACCGATGTACCGTTTGCATCCCTACTTCTATTTGGGCGTGTAATCCGCTTCGGGTGTATACTCCGCTTCGACTGCAAACATAAACATTTTCCACCTTCAACAAATTGCACTAGGAATTTTGATTTTAAAACTACTGCCAAATTTAATCTGAACTAAAACTGATGGATTTCTGGATGGATGGAAACTACTGGAACTAGGAGCGTGAAATTTTGCACAATGTTTTCTTTTATGCCACTTGAGGATTTTCGAGAGGGCCCGAAGTTTGAACGGAGATACCAGACAGGCGAAATCGCTGGCTAGTATAAATATACGTAAGTTAAATTATAAAGTAACTAAGTACAGCTAAGGAGTGGAATTCCCTGCCGGGGAGTCTATGTTTCCTGAAAGCTATAACCTAGAAGTGTTGTAAGTCAAGAGTGAATAAGTTACTTCTAGGCAAGAGTGAATAAGTTACTTCTAGGCAAGCGTGTTCCATCGTCGGCTATATCATCGCTTACCATCAGAAGAGATAGTGATCAAACGCGAGTCTATGCAACTTAAAAGAAGTAGTAAAGTTGGCAAAAATAGATCAATATTATCTGGAACGACATATATAAATGAAAACTCAAAATCTGACTTGACAGGTCTTAGAACAAAAACAATAGTTACTTTATCTAAAATCTGAAACTTGGGAGATGCCTTTGTCCAGCATTTGACAGTGATAAGCGCAGTTGAATGATGGATTGCAGTTACGATGAAATTGAATTAATGATAGATTAGCTTTGTTTGTTTTTAAATTAAACCTGTTAAACGCTTTGTTCAAATATGCTTTGTCAATTTTAAGATTGCGCTATATTTGAAAATCGAGACCTGAAAGGCATTAATCGAAAGCATAACTTCAGTCCTGTGACGGGTCAACTGGGTTAAACGTGGGTTTTAGTCTGTAAACGTCTGACATTCCATCTCACTCCACCCAGAACGGGAGGAGTTGTCTGTGAGTGCGAGTTGTTTTTACGTTAACGCGATCGGAACGTTTACCGCATTGAAAGTACGTCAATTGGAGCACAGAACGTCAAAAACGTGTCGATTGCGTTAAGGTAAAACAAACTCGCAATAGACATTCAAAGGGCCTAGTGCGAGTTTTTTTTAACGTAATTACTTAATCGCTTTAACGTAAACGTTCGCTGAACACGTTGACAGCGTTACTCGTTTTTTAATTATTTCTATTCCTGCGGTACGGGGCGCCTAAGGCCTCGTTTGAAAACTATAATTATGGTGTTAAGGGGCTTTTTTGGCCCCGTAACGTTTGAGAAACTTGAAACTTTTATTTTACTATTACCGCCATAGTAAAATAAAAGTTTCAAGTTTCTCAAACGTCGAATACGAGGTCAATGTGAACCCGTAATAAAGGAGATACACCACTGAAATCATTTCAAATCGTATCTAAATGAGTTTTAGAACAAGTTGCCGTTTATTTTAACGCAATCAAGTACGTTTAAAAATTTTCACTAAAGCCACATACGTAGGACTAACGGCTTTTCGAGATACGGTAATGAAAAAAATTGAATCTGTATTATGAGTGCGAGTTGTTATTAAGTTAACGCAGATCACCACTCAGACACACCGCCAATCAGAGTGCCGATCGTCATAAACGTGTCGTTATATATAAAAAAAACTAAACGTAAAACAAACTTGTACCACTCTGGAGATCATCATCTGCCTAGCCTTTTCCCTGCTATATTGGGGTCGGCTTCCAGTCAAGCCGGATTTAGCTGAATACCAGTATTTTACGAGGAGCGGCTGCCTACCAGACCTCCACAACCCATTAACTGGAGTAACACGGTACTTCATGGCAAGACTGGAGTCAGATTTACTGGCTTCTGAATATCCGTAACGACTGCCAAAGATCTCCAAATGACAACCGGGACCTACGGCTTAACGTGCTTTCCGAGGCACGGAGGAAACTCGGTATGTTAAGATGGTCACCCATCTACAGACCAACCTTGGCAAACGTTTCTTAACCTTGTAGATCGACCCGTGTAGCTGTTATTATCTAGCCACGAGCTCCTCAAGACAAGAGATGAGAGAGGAGATCAAATAATTTAATTACTGTAATTAGAACACATTCAGTACTAATCAGATGACAAGACTATTAGGGACACTATGATGAATCTTAATTCATTACGAACCTATCTAGAATAAAACTTAATTATAAGTAGAAACTTTATGAAAGCGACTAATCTTGGGTTTGTGGCGAAATGCTGTGCACTGCGGTCAGCTGAGTTGATTGAACGTCAAGCTAGCTTACTACTAAATAAAGAAATTAAATTCATTCATTCAGACAGACAACAAAGCCTAAATCACTGGATCTAAAAGGATAAAATAATTGAACAAGAGCTCCTTATAAAACCTCGAAATATCTAAAAATCTACCTGTAAGTACATTTTTTCCAGAGAGAGGAGCTCGTGGCTAGATAATAACAGCCGCACGGGTCGATCTTCAAGGTTAAGCAACGCTTGCCAAGGTTGGTCTGTGGATGGGTGACCATCTTAACATAACGAGTTTCCTCCGTGCCTCGGAAAGCACGTTAAGCCGTAGGTCCCAGCTGTCATTTGTAGATCTTTGGCAGTCGTTACGGATAGTCAGAAGCCAGTAAATCTGACTCCAGTCTTGATAAGTACCGTATTACCCCAGTTAATCGTGTCAGTCGGTCGTGGAGGTCTGGTAGGCAGCCGCTCCTCGTAAAATACTGGTATTCAGCTAAATCCGGCTTGACTGGAAGCCGACCCCAATATGATTGGGAAAAGGCTAGGCAGAGAGAAGTACATTTTTTCCAGGTACTACTTGTATATTGGACACGATTTATACGGAATCCTATAAAAAATGGTAGCTCAGAATTTGCAGTAGTTTTTTGCATAACTCCTTTAAATATGGAGAACAGCTGATTTTGTTACCTTTTCAATTGAGTTGTTTCTGTGAATCATAAAGAATTTCATTGTATTTTTTTTTATTTGTCTAAACAAATAGGAATTGATTTGAGAGTTGAAAAAGTTTGAGTCCTGGGGTACGAGACGCGCACCGACTAATTGACACTTCTCGTGCCCAGAGGGCTGGCTCGTTCTTTGCCCAAATAATCAGCATTGCCATTCAACGTGCCAATACTGTCTGTCTTCTAGGCACATTTCCCGATGACAGTGATGTGGAGGAGTACTTTGACGCGAGTGTAAATTGTATAGTAATATATTGACGCCTGCAAGGAACAACATTGTAATTGAGTTTTAGGTAATTTGCATTCTGTTGCATAAAATCAGCAAGAATAAGATTGTAACTCAAAATTGCCTCAAAACTAAGTTAAAATGTAATTCCTTGCAGGATGCTAAATATGTACATAGTTAGGTTTAATTAATACTAGCTGTTCCGAGCGATTTCATCCGCGTTAATCCTGTACGCGTGGGAAAATTATAGCCTATATGTATTAGTCAGAAAATGATAAGCTTTCCATTAGTAAAATAAATTTTAAAATCAGTCCAGTACTTTTTGAGTTAAACCACATACAAACAAACGTAAAATCAAATCTGTCCTCTTTATAATATTCGTTTAGATTTAAGTTTGTTTAGGGAATTTAAATAAATAAAGTTGTTATGAGAGTTTTTGCCAATAGGAAAATATATTTTATGTAACATCAATGTTTACGTTACCTATCATGAAAATGTATGAAAAAAATCTGTAATCTTTACGTATTAGGCCACTAATGATCGTTAAGCCGTCGTCAACACCGCTCATTGAATGGTTCCCGAGGTGATTGATTGCACATCGCAGAAAACCCTCCTTCACATACAGCTAGATCTTTTTACTTGCAATTACTTGCAAGATCCAGCAAGATTGATTAATTTAAATCACTTGCAATTAAAAATAAAACAACGAAACTAAAGATTTGTTTTCAATAAATCACAGTTCGGTTTCTTCTTTAAATATTTAAAAAGGCATTTGGCATAGACAGTTTCTTTTAAAAACTTTGTCTATGAATTATTTATGGTCCAATAAAATAAAAAGAAACCGATATGATTTTGACAGTTGATGAAAAATTGGTTGAGTCCGAATGAATGTTGTTTAGTTTTTGTTTCGTTTATAATTCGGTTACAATTTGGCATTTTACTCCTTATAAATAACTTTGAGGGTGACAAAATGTTTCAACTCATAGTTAGAACATTGGAAACTTTCATTGACAAAAAAGAAATGGAGGCTAAAATTAGTCACCTTTTATTTTTTTTTATTAAATGACGACTGTCGTTGCTTCTTTGATCATAATGAAGAATTAAACTTAAAATTTATTTTTATGTTGCTAAAGTATCATAAACGAAACATAAATTAATAGCAACCAATTCACATTCGATCAGCACTACTTTTTAACAATTTAAGTACACTCTAGTTTATGTAATCTCGGTGTGTTCAATCAGATGTGAACGTGTTATAATTAGTTGTTCCGTTTGTTGCCCTTCTACTGCTTCTAGCAGTTCGCAGCACGCAGCCAGTTCTATTGATTATATCGACTAGTGCGAAAGTGCGTAGTATCTAGTGAAAATTTCCCAAATTCTAAAATTAATATCCTGAAATCAATATTTATCTTTAAATAATTTGATATTGTAGAAAAAATCTAAAAGAAAAAATATGTGACTAAAGCTTTCTAAGTTCAAACAGTGAATTTAAAAAAAACCGTCAAGAAATCAATTAATTAAAAAATTCTGCAAATTTCCTGACAGTTCCACGAGGTAAGTACTTACTGGCCAGCACTGGGACTGAACTCTTTGTCTCCACCGAAGTGATTGCTATGCGCTGAGCGTACGCCGAGGCGCGGGCGCTACGTGGATGCAGTTCAATGCCGCGAGGCTTCCTTCCGTTATTCTCGACTCCGGAGACAATCGACGCGTGCGCCGATTCATCTCAAATGTCAATAGACCAATAGAATGCTAATTCAAAGTGTCGTATGAGCAATCGAAGTACCTACTAACTGTCGAACGGTACTACGGCTCAGTTTGTCAATAATTTAGGACACTATTAAATGACACAACGTTTATTTAAATAACAGTAAGACATTAATGCATTCACTTTTTCACACCATTGTGCTGATAAGTTTGTTGTGGATTATGCTTGTTTTATTGATCAATATAGTGGGAAGATTTTTCTGTAAACATATCTTTATCTCAGCATTATGTGGCTGTGCGTGTATCTAAACGAACATTTTGTTGCGATGAACTCTACAACTGTTGGCACGCTATAAATGCCTCAGTGGTATCGTACTTAATCTTTATATAAGGAGCTATCTATGTTTTGTGGCAACATGCCATATCCATTGTCAAGTTGTAGGTATAGGTGAAATGACTTACCTCTTCAAGAGAGCTGTTTTCCAACATTTAACAAATGTTGTAAGAAAGCGACTAAAATAATACATGAGCAAACAAACCAGGAGCCCTAAGGTTGTTTTATTACCCTTGAAAAGTTATGGTAGGTAACTCTAATCAGAGTAGGTCAATAGCGCCTTAACTACTGTTTGAATAACTGTTTATTTATACAGATACTGTTGACATTTTAAAATTTTGTTTGTGTTATCTACGAAACAAACAAACACTCCCTATAGTTCCATACTACCGGCTCGTTTTAAACAAATTAGGTCCTACACAAAATAAAGTACGAACAAAAGTCGTTACAAATAAAACTCACCCTTTGAAAATACTCCTAGTTGCCTGCTTAGCCCCGTCACCCCTAAACAGGGTTTCATTAAGCACAAATTAGGATAGGCTTACAAAAGTAATTATAATAATTCATATCCTAATTTTACGGGCGGCGAGAGGCGATGTTATGATCAGAGAGAAGGCAAAAACATAATAAATAGGATTATTAGAATATCTCCAACCACTAGGTCATTATAAGACTTGTTTTTCGCATAAATGTTTTCACTTTAAGACTACTTTGTGGATGCATAGAGTCAGCGTTAGAAGATATTAAGCTAAAAGGGAAAGCTTCTACGAAGTTTTTAGTACTTGTGTGGAGTTAGGCTGGTGTCGGCGAGTGGATGTTTTTCTAACGGCCTGCCCTTAAGTAGCTGGGATGTGTCGCTTTATTACTTTATCCAGTGCTCTGCTGATGTGCGGCTGTTCCTTGTATTTTTACTACACAGCTTTGTGCCCATATGAGGCTAGGAGGGACAGCTGCGGGAATTCTTGAAAGAGTTACTGTGTCCCTGAAATTCAAAACACAACTAAAGTACCACTGGTGAGTTTTCGTCTTACTAGTTTTTTATAGGTTATCAGCAAAGGAGGTTATCCTTCCAGAGCAGCTGAAGCTATTTGATGATTTTCCACCTCAAACAATAAAAAAGGAATGAGGTTTAGAGGGTAAGAAACCTTTAAAACCAAGTGCGTTGAACTCAAGAATTTTATAACAACATGAAAACATGTTTTTACTACCAAAAAACAATAAAATCGCAGCATTTTGCTGGTTTCCATATAATTCCAATAACCATGCAGTTGGAAGTACCAAGTATTAATGCTGGTTCATTAGTGTCCGCGAGTCTCGGGACGATTACGAGTATATTCGGGAGTGCAAAGTGAACGGGACATTTTTATCATTGGCATAAATTAAGTTTAATCAGGTATTTAGAGCCTTTCCCTTGAGACTGGTTTGGGGACCGTTGCTCGACCCGGCGCCCACCATTGATCTCATTGTTTGATACATTGCACTTTTGGGGAGCGTCGCTTGCACACCATCATCGATCAACTAGTATACAGCCTGTTGTTTTGGCTAAATAATGCTGTTTTGATGTATAGTTATAATTTATTAGTCACAGAATACAACTCTACAACTTTAAGATACACATTATAAACTGAATTCAAATTCTTTACTCAATTTTAAAACATTACTCACCTTTGATAGAACAAGAGGAACAAAATTTGTCAAAAAAATTAAAAATTATTTAGAATCAGGATTATTTACTTGAATAGGTGTGTATTAATACAATTTTTTGCTGCGTTTTGTAATAGTGACAATTGTTAAAATCGTAATCAAAATAAAGTTGATAACAGCGAAATTTAAGTACTTACCTATGCCATTTTTTTAACTGTAACAGAGATACTTATCAGGGTCCTTCAAACACAGCTAAATATAAATAAATAGCTTTGCATTAGGCTTCTCTTTTACTCTATTTACTACTAAATACTCACATTATGACATACTTAAGCGTAGAACAACGCAAAGGTGCCATTTGCTATGTAAACTGTTCATAATGCAGTCACTATATTCATTATACCTACCTATATTTACATGTCTGATGTGTAAAATTATTTTTTGTCTTACTAAGTAGCTTCTGCTTAACTTCGTGTTAGTTGAAAATATATAGCTTATGTAAAATATGTCAGTGATAAAATAATATTCTATTAAAAGAACTTTTAAATTCGGTTTGGTAGTTTTTGAGTTTATTCATTACAAACAAATTTCAAATATTTTCTTTTTATTTCATTAATAATATATAATAAGTATAGATAGGCTCATGTTTGGACACTATTTATCTGTTTATTATGGTAAAACAAATTAATGCACCAAATACTGACGAAAGTATTTTGGCGTTTCTTTGTACTTCTCATCAAGTAGGCAGTCACGGAGCAGCACGAAAGAATTTACCCTAACGTTTATACCGAATTCATTGCACATACCTTTTTACGATTTTGTCGCTTAAGTTTAAAAAATATCCAAATAAACAGCAGGAAAAAATTAGCATTTGTTTACACCCTGTGTGAGCGGGCAGCGTCGCGTGCGCACATATAACGCGCTGCAGCGGGCACGAACACACAATCTCACGCCGGCCGCCCGCCGCAACACCGCAACTGTGAGTACATCTCCTACATCACTAGCATATACGCAATATATACATCGGATTAACTGAAAAAGTTTTAATAATTAGAGTACATAGTTTTTAGTCACTGATATTCAGTTTCAAAACAATTGTGTGTGAAAGAAAAATTTAAATTTAAATCTGAATTTATAAAAAAGCTTCTCATTGAAAATTGTTTCTTTGCTTCACTTTTTAAAGTTAGAAATTTGCAAATATAAATAACAACAACGTTAAAGTAAGTTACGGTTAATTTCTGTTAAATTGCTCATTAGTCATATTATTATGTTGTAAACAAATAAATAAAGCATAAATTAAAATCAGAGTAGTCGTAGTTGTTGTGCATTTTTTGTGACAAATAAACTGTTTTTATTTTTTAATTATAAGACGCATAAAACTTTAATAATACAACAATTATTATTGATCATTGACACTATCAAAAACGTTGCAATTTTAAGAATATGAACTGCTAAATAAAGTTTAGACAAGTTTAGCACGCGACTTTTACCGCGCAACCAGTTCACCAACTTTTATATTATGTTTGTTTATAAAATTAATAAGCATAACTTATTCGCACAACACATAAATATTCATCACAGCATCTGTTTCTTGTGAACTTGACTCCTGTTTAGTGAAAGTGTTAAATATTATGATTGCTTTATGATAATTTTATTGACTTTCGTTTGTTCTTAAATGGCGTCTCTAATATCTACTAAATTGATACTTATTTTATTTATCACTTTGCAAATTTTGGACTATGATAAAAAGTATATCTTCATTCATAACTAGCTTGTACCCTCGGTGTCGCCTATACCTATATGATAGAAAAACCGTGCAATGTATCGAAGTGAAAATTCTATCGAAAAATTTTACAGAATCATATTAGTCCTTTCAGAGATCCTAAATTTTACTTAGATAAAACTCAAAAATGGCCACTCTCTGATATTGCTTTAGGTCAAATTTAATCAGACATGAAATTTAATAAAATATGTGACGTACTAATTAAAATATTTGCATACATTTAGAGTTGTAAAGTCGGTACAATAACATTGCGTGCTGCTGTGAACTTATTAGCAGTTCGGTAACAGTAGCGCTACATGCTCGTTTTGCGTTTTTATCGATATGCTGATTGCTAGCTAATTTGTTGCCCTTTTTTATTCGGAAGTTAAATTATAATGTTGCAGTGTGATTTTATAGTTCCGTTTTGTGGTTTTCTTTACTAGTATTACTTTTTTAGTGTGTTCATTTGTATTCTCCTTTCTTCATCATGCTAAATTTTTTTTGTATGTATTTACCGGAAAAATTATAAAATTTGTGGGTATCGATTTGTTTGTTTATCAAAAATCAGTTTAGGTTAACAAACTTCTTAGACTAGTGTTTTGCATATTTTCATAAATAAAACTTATCGCATCAAAGAAGTAAAGTTTTTCATCACGGACTAAAATTATTTTATGAAACGGTTGATTTAACATTTTCGCGATAAGTAGAATTATCATTATACCAGAACCTAAATGCAAAATATCATTGCATTTATTCATTCATATTGATATACTCGTAAGTATATACTTCTAGATTACTGAAACTTATGCTGTTATTGTCATTTTGCAAAACTGACTTCGCGTTAAGTTGGTGCACTAATAAATTACCGAAATCAAAGTCAAACTATAAAGTACTTATGTAAATCTCGTGCCTACAAGTAATTCTATTAAGATCATAATTTATAAAAATCTTGTACTTAAATGAAATAAAGTTTTAAAGAAAGATAGTAATAACAAATTGTGCAATAACTCATTTTTTAAATTACTTGACGATAAAACAATTCGTAAAATTACTATTTCGGTCTCAAGCTTGAGATATTACACAGCCTTGTCAAACTATCGCTAATAAGTGTAGAATTTATGAAATAATTAATTAAAAATTTAACAGCTCCATGCCTATTTTTAAAAACGTTCACTCGTTAAAATTAAAATTCTAAAATATGGATCGTGTCGTTAGTTTTAATACTAAGATTCTAAGTACTAATCTTTCTACATCCATCAATACTCGCATGACACCTACCTCACTCAGTATTCACATGTAATATGTATTATGAAACGCGCCATAATCCTAACTTAGGACTCCTGTCACGGGCAAGGGTTTTTGTCTTTTAATGGGAGCGAAGCAGCCATAGGTGGACAAAGGCTTTTCACTTTCGGCCGGTGACCTCAGCTGCAGGATAACGACACTGGCAAACTCATCAGGTCCTTAGTATTCAGTGAGGGTGCCAGTGGTATCGACACGCGAACTCATCGGCAACTTGCGTATGGTACTCATTTATGTGGCACACGGAATCGCGTCCAATATAAAGTTGATGCTATTGACATTGCTGACGAATTGTTTGCGGTGGAAGCGACCGGGAAAAGGGTTTTAAGTACGTGCCTAAAATGTTTGAGTTGACATTTTAAATGTAAATTAAATGTTTGTTGTTTTATTTGTATGCATTTGAGGCACATTTATTTTTATGTTTTTTTTTTATTTATGAGAATGAAGGGACGTATTGTTAAAAATAATTTTGCCTAAATACTTGTTATTATTAAAATTGATTCAATATATACAAAGTAGGTACTTATCAAAAAATTCATGCAGACGATAGATTTGAATTACAGTCACACACTTATTTATACTTTTGATAGATCAATTATAATAATTTGGATCTTTGCCACTATAATTACATTAAATGTCTAAAAAGACTAATAAATTCCACAATAATGCAACAGGGCTGGGACATTCCTGACATTTAGTACTGAAGCCTTTGGCAGTTTATTACTTCTTAGTAATTGAGCGCGGAGTTCGATGTGACTGCGAATTGAGTACCGTCGGCAACAAAGATGGCTCGTTTGGGTATTTGGGTATAATTTAGAACAAATTTCTAAAATTACTAACGAAATATTTCGAATAGAAAGTTTTAATATCGCTGATAAAATATATATACGGTTTCAATGGTATAAAATTTATAGAATTTGAAAGAGTTTCTTATTAAAAATGTTGTGATATCTTATACCATCTTATACCATCCATCTGCCTAGCTTTTCCCAACTATATTGGGGACGACTTCCAGTTAAGCCGGATTTAGCTGAATACCAGTATTTTACGAGGAGCGGCTGCCTACCAGACCTCCACAACCCATTAACTGGGGTAACACGGTACTTCATGGCAAGACTGGAGATATCTGATACGTTTATCAAAAAACCGTTTTGCCGACTGTACTACATAGTGATTATAGAGAAGGGAAGTGTGATGGTTCCGCTGTAGATCCTTTTATATTGTTATGGGGACTTTGTATTGTTGCGAGTGTTGAACAATGGCTGACTAGTTTGTTATGAGGTTTGTCATTAGGTGGTTAGTAATCAAATATCTTCATAACTTCTAATGTATCAAAGTTTAATGCTTCTGAAAATTTAAAGATACTTATATTAGAATCAACTTCCGACATTCACGATTTTATTTAAATTTTTCCACGTCTTTGTGAATAATTACGATAATGCCTATTAATGTATATTTTTATCTGTAAGAATTTTTTCGCAATTGGATGGTAACTACCTCAGATTTAACTTCAAACAACTTTATTTATAAAAACAAAATGTCTAAAAACATTTGATACAAGATTTGAAAAAATATTATCTCAATAAAATGTCGGGTATCATGGGGTATAATGTAAATATTAGGAGACATTACCCCCGAGCCAAGTAAATAATCATAGGTAACGTGTTGTGTCAATGTTTTGGCAAGCGTTTCCTCTTGGAACACAATCTGTGGATTTTCCTGAATTTTCTATAAATTATTCATCATCCGCAGGGAATTTGTCGTCCTGTTTATATTTTGTTATTGAGATGGATCATGACGTAAGTAAAGAATTTATAAAAAAAAATGTCTTTTGATAAATATATCTTCGAGTTGTTATAGCTTTATATATTGATAACAAAAACATTAAAATGTAATACAATATGTGTAACCTATTTGACTTTTCCTTATTCTTTATTTCAATTCTTGTAGCGTTCAAGTTAATATTTAATTTTAACAACAGTTGGAAACTTTACAGTCTCAAAACCCCTCTCAAAAACCAACAGTATCTAAGATTATATTCTTATGTTATAGGTATAGTCATTACAAAAAAATACGCAATGCAGCCAATAAATAATTTGTATAAAATAAAAACAATATACCTTTGACATAAAGTTTATTTGAATTTATAATTCTACTCGTAAGTCAATACTAAAATATCACAGTTCAAAGTAACCCGTTTTAAAATATACCAATTGCGTAGGTTAGGACCAAATATTTATAAAGCTCGTGCCAATACGAGACAAAGAAAGCATGCATATACCTACTTCATATAATGATAATGCTTTAATTTGGTGCTACCTAAACATCCATCTCTGAGTCAGCCCCTGATGCGAATTTGCAATGCTGATGGACCCCAGATGTCCAACCGGTTTCTTATTGTTCCCAGAATTAGCGCCGGTGTTCGGTGTCACCAGATTATAAATATTAATATGTGGTTTAAACTGAAGAAGGTAAAATACGAAATATAGGTATATTAGAAGTATTATTAAAACAGCCAAACATGATTGGGATATACCCAATCATGTTTGGTAGTTAATCTTTTTAGAATGATCTGTGAAAGTCAATATTTAAATTATGAAATGCAGATATATAATTTAAAGCGAAATGGAGTCGTAATCTTTTAAAGCTTTTCATCATTCGGAAGTATTCCTTTATTAGAATCTTCTGAATATTTTCTAGTAATATGCACGTGAATACAATAAAATGCTGTTGTTTATGAATGTCTGTTCTCTGCTTTATTAGGTTTATCTTACTTTATAGCGGAATAGGAGCCACGCATGTCTGCACGAAGGATTTTAATGGCCTCAGATGAGACCATAATATTCTACGCAACATCTAAGAAAACGCATTGAATACTAATTTCTTTATTTACTATAATTCTAATAATCTTTATGTAGAGAGATGTAACTTCGACATTGTTTACAAATATTGAGAGGAAGGATGTGCTATGCGCGACATTTTACATCTAATGTTTAGGGCGAGAATCGAGAACGAGGATTCTTAAATAATACCAAGGCTGAACGCCTTTTAGTTTATTGCAACATACTACACGATGTTAGTTGTAAACTAGATACTTAAGAACGCATACAAAATAAAATGAAAGTATAAATGCTCAAAGAAACTTAAATATAGCTGCGTTAAGGTAATCAAAATCTAGTGTTAATTTCAGTTCAGAACTGTTTCTTATTTCTTTAAACCATTTACAAAGCACGATCACTTTGGGCTAGGGTCTCCATTTATAGCCACTGTGAAGGCAGCTAGGGAATTAAGTGGCGTTCTTTGGCTATTGTTACAAACGATCAAACAGATTTGAACTTCAGCTAGTGGGGAAAGCTATTTTCCGCTAAGCCATTAGGAGGTTTAGCTAGTCATTGTCTTACTTTTAATGGCTTCAAACTGTTTCAGAAAATCGGGTTTTATTTTCGTTTTTTTGAGCTTTTGATTTTTGTGAGAGTAGGTTTAATACGTTTATTTCTTCAATCGGTTTTCGAACTTTAATTTTAATTGGAGTCTTAATTCTCGAAGAATTTTTCAAAATTAAGTCGTTCGATCATTAATGTTTTTGTCAATTTCTAGTTTCTAATATAAATATTGTTAACGTTTGAATCCCCAACCGGTCCTATGAGACCGCGCTGTTATTGTTTTACTATTGTGTCTCGTTTCGCGGGTATCTGAGTAACTACAAGTTATAATTCTGCTTCTTTACGAAAAAGATTTTAATTCTATACAGATCTTTTGCTGCATAGTAGTTAGTACTTCATCTGTATCGTGTCCTTGTTTCTAGAACATGAGTATATGTGAACATCTAATTATTTCAATTTAATTCACCCTTGAATCAGCTGTTTTATTAACTCAGTATACTATAAATAGTAAAAAACATATCATCAAAGAAATTTCTCAGCACAATACAGTAACGCTCTAGATTCTACTACTTTTACTTTTGATAAATCAATATTTAAAGTGATAGTTCTCAGAAAAAGTCGGATAAGTTGAGCACGTTTTTTGTTGGCTCTATTGTTGTTGGTTAAGTAGATAGTTACCTATAAAAAGAATCCTAGTTTATCACAATGAGATGCTGGGGTCAGTGGGTGATGGTGACACATTTGGAGCGACGGCGCCGGTCCCGTTAGTCCGCCGGCGCTTGTACCGAGGCTTGCGCGTGCTCAGTTCGAGTAATGACGTTGTTTATTACCTGATTATTATTGACACTTACTACTAGATTCGCCCGCGAGAAAGTTCAAAGCCAGAAAACTAGTATTACCGGGATGAGTGTTACTTTTTGTGCTTATCTAGGGCATATCTCTCAGTGAGCCATGTTTCGCCCAAATTCGTTCAACCGTTGAGTCATCGATTGATAAACAATCATTGAGCCATGCAGATTTTTACGTTGATTATTTTATTAGGGTTAGTATGATCTTCGTATCGCAGTTAAGCGTTCTTGTTTTTTATAAACTGTGTGTTTTGGTTTGATAAAACTATCTCTCCGATTTTTGTATTCGCTGCAGGTACAGTTTTGTTCACAAACTTTAAAGTGTGTATTTTAGTGAGAACTTATTTTAAAAACGATGTTTGTCTTGTATGGCTTAAAAAAAGGCTAACTTGTCTGTATTTGAAAGTCATTTGGCGTTTTTTTTGTTAAATAAAATTACATAAGTATATACACCTGTTTTCCTTGAATATCAATAATAAAAATCAACATTGTTATGTAATTTATTTGCTATTTATAATTTTATAAATGTAGGTACAATATTGCCTCGTCATTTTTGTAGATTTAATTTATACTGCTTACCATCAAATCCACGAATCCTTAAAGTTCTGACCAAACCAAAGAGAAACATCAAAATACTCTTAGAGTAAATAGTCCTGGCCATAAATTGAAGATTTTATCGATAACTACCATCCCGCGACCAGGTTCTAAGATACACATATCTCCATAATTTTCCCGATAAGTAGACTATTTAATAAGCCGAGGAATGTGGGAGCGACGCCAAGGGTATCCGTTATTCGAATACCGTTCACACCCGGACACCTCACTACCATGGGAAATGGGTAACTGTTCTGCCTCACTAGCTGGTAATACTGCTAGCTAATTAATTTTACTTTGTAGATATGTAATAAGGAAATGCCAGGTTGGAAAACTTGTTTTAAGGCTCAGGTTTCAAGATGAGAAAACTTGTATTAGATGTCGTTTTGGTATCTGTTTGAGATTTTTATTAGTTTTTTATCAGTGTAGTGAAGATATCCTCTAAGCAATATTTTTGTTTTTTTATTTGAGGAGAGAAAATATGAATGGCAAGAGGGCGAGTCAAAAATTTTACTTACTGAAACCCTGTGTTTGGCCGCTCTAGGAACATTCCCACATTTAATAATAATAGTAATGCTACACTATTGTTGAGTGTCATTGACTACTTTTTGCCCAGAAGATATTATGGGTCCCGTGGGATAGAACCTAGGTGCGTTACCTCGGGAAAAACTAGCACTTTATAATGACTACGGTATTTTTTTACAAAATTTATATTTACTTTATTATAATAATGCGTGTTTACTTTGTCGACAGGTTCAAAATGAGAGCTCTACTAGCGACGTTGGCCGTCCTGGCGGTCTTCACGACTGCAATTGAAGGTAAGAACACATTAGCATTAGCGGCCTTGTAATGTTCCCACTGCTGGGACTCAGGAACCCTTTCTTGGAGATTGAATGGGCCATAATCCACCACTCGGGCCCTGTGCGGATTGGTGGATGTCTCAATTTTTGGGTTTAGGACATGCCGGCTTACGATGTTTTTCTCTACCGTTTTCAGAGCAGCGGTGATGATATAAATAATAACGCAAGTTGTACAACTTGCAAGTCGGGGCAGTTACCACTGCACTGGGCCACCAGCCACCAGTCTGGGCAAGAATACATTAATTAAGTAACCAAAATATAAGGACTCTGATATAAAAGATAATTGGCAAAATTGACAACTTTCGGAAAAGAAATAAATTGATGGCGAAGGAAAAATCAACAGAAACTAAATAACTTGGGATATGGACCAAAAGCACGATGATCGAATTTTCCTTAGAGGATGAATTATGGATAATCCTCTCTAATTTCTCGCCTGCGT
This sequence comes from Mythimna separata, assembly GCA_030763345.1. Taxonomy (NCBI): domain Eukaryota; kingdom Metazoa; phylum Arthropoda; class Insecta; order Lepidoptera; family Noctuidae; genus Mythimna; species Mythimna separata. The sequence goes on from CM061168.1 coordinate 9,726,137, forward strand.
CATAAAAGGAAATATTGTGCAAAATTTCACGCTCTTAGTTTAAGTAGTTTTAGTTGTGCGTTGATATGTCAGTCAGTTTCAATTAGCAAAACTGTCAACTGCTCTCTATGTAAAATAATTTCAAAGCGAGAAATTATTATCAGTTAAACAAAACCATCAATATCAATCTTATCTCGCAGAATAATTAATGCCCCTCCTTACGGTTTGAGGTGACTTATCTCCCACTAACGCTCACCAATGATAGCTCAACGACCGATGGATTAACCGGCTTCATAACAAAGGGTTAGCCGACATAAATCAATCTCCAGTTAAATGCCGACTAAGTTCGGCTTAACCCTGCTTTATCTTGTGTTGCAACTATTGTATAAAGTTACTAGTTTTCTGGCTAACTTGTTTGTTGATTTTGAGGTTTATTTATCTATTTGAGGATCACCAACGAGTGTAGGAATAAAAATTTGGAGAAAATTGGTACAAAAAAATTAATAAAATAAAGCCGAAAAAATATGTTTTTCAAAGCTTTTTCAATAGAGTAGAGTTTTTTTTTGTATTCCAAAATAATTACATAAACTTAAATCTATGGGTATTTTGGCGGTCTTATTACTGACAGCGATATATACCAGATAACCTTTGGATAAAATAGTACAGAATAGACTTTGGTGTTGACTTTTGAATTTTACATGTCTACTTTAATGTACATACCTAATTTTAGATAAGAAGATGACATGTATTCCGATTTACAGCCTAGTTCGTAGCATATAGTTCGGAAGTCGATAGTCCCAAGATATTTGTATCAAATGTTTTTAGTAATGTTAACTGTGTAATGACTGAGGTACCAAATAGTTTCATTAGTGTCTGCCATATCAGCTTGAGCTCCCACCATAAGTTGTTGTGAGTCATCGTTCTTTGGTAATAGGTAGGTAGCTAGGCTTATCATCTTTGGCATGTGGATTTAGTAATCGCACTACAAATTGTGAATATTGATAATCTTGCCTTTGTACTCCTAAGTTAAGAAATTATACGATATCTTATTGCGAAGAGCTAGTTAAAATAGTGTAATGAGCTAGATTGATTGACTCAAAGCGAAAAGAGAAAAGGAGTCCCTTAAGATTTTTGGACTTTTCTTTCAAGTATATTATGGACTAGCATCTGCCAGCAGTTGTACCCACGCACGTGGAAAGCCAACAAGAACTAATTATTGACATACCTAATTCTGTTCAACTGCTGAGGCGTGGTTGATCAAAAATTTCCAGCTGGTCACATTTTTAAGATTAGTAGGATTATGAAAACAGTAATATTTGTCAATGAACCTCCCTAATATCTCTTTCTTCTTCACCAGCGGACAGCAAAGCGCGCATAGTGTGCTACTTCAGCAACTGGGCGGTGTACCGGCCCGGGGTGGGCCGCTACGGCATCGAGGACATCCCCGTGGACCTCTGCACACACATCATCTACTCCTTCATCGGCGTCACCGAGAAGAACAATGAAGTTCTTATTATTGATCCTGAGGTGAGATATTTATATATTGCCTGAGAATCTTTAATTCAAGAGTGATTAGGTTACTTCTAGGTAAGCGCGCTTTATTGTCGACTGCATTGTCGCTTTCCATCAGGTGATTGTGAACCTGTCAACAATAAAAAAAGTAGATTTTAACACAAAATAATTAAAAAGAAGCATACTACGGTGCTTTTAAATAACAAAGCATCTTTGTATTAGTAAAAGGCTTCTAGAATCTAGACATTATATTTTATTTTCGCAAAATCAAAAATAGAGTACTGGTTTCTTACGTTTTGAAAAAAATATATATTATAACTAACAGAATATCTGTTACAAAATGTATAGATAAATAATTGATAATCTGATACTTTGATATCATCTAGCCGTTTGCTCTTGTTTTCTATATTTCCTTGACCTTGTACAATTCCTTTCTCCACTCTCTTTAATATTTTTACTAACAACAAAACTACGCTTTACAGCTGGATGTAGAGAAGAATGGCTTCAGGAACTTCACAGATCTTCGCAAGTCTCACCCCGACGTCAAGTTTATGGTAGCGGTGGGTGGGTGGGCCGAGGGCGGCTCCAAGTATTCGCACATGGTCGCGCAGAAACAGACCAGGATGAGCTTCGTCAGGAGCGTTGTGGGTGAGTAAGAGGAGGATGCTTTAAGACTCGACTAATCGATAAACACTGTCATTATATTGCTACTTTATTGAAATTAAAAAAAATAAAATGTGGGAGATGGGGGTAGGAGGCTACGAACTTATCTTAGACTTTCTGGATATACACACAAAATATAAGAATAGGTCAAGCCGTTTTGAAGGAGTTTTGTTACAAACACTGTGACGCGAATATTTTATGTATTACTTAGATAACCAATATTTTAGTGTACAAAATTTTGGTGTACATTATTCCAGTTATGGCATTTGACTGTACAGAAAGTCGGCTTTCCCACACTACTCCGAAATGCATTATTCGTCACTCAAATTTTGTTCGTCAGCAAAATAAACCTTGGATAAACCAGAGAATTGTGGAATAAGAAAACAATATAGGCTCCCCACAAACGAGGACGTTTGTCCAATAAAACATATCAAGTGTGGTGAATCACAATCTAGCCGTAAATTATGCACTGTTGTGTGTTTTCGAATATATTTCCTCATACGTTACCAAGATTCCTTCTTTTATTGTTAACATAGTTTCGTATAGCGACTCCCACAAGGAAAATAAAAGAAATCACATAAGGGTGGAATTTGTTTGCAGACTAGATACTTTCTGTGTGGATACTACGAGAATTGCTGCGAGCGAAATGTTTAAAGTATTAAGCTGTTGGTTTAGAAATATTTCTCAAGAAACTGGGTTGCTTATTTCGTGTTTCCTTTAGTAAATGCAGAAAAAGAACATCAATTGATTTTCTGCATAATAGAAAGTAATCATTGTACTGTACTTAGCTGTATGCCACGGTTTCACCTGTGTGTTTTGGTCCTATTGATCGTTGTGTGATGTTATAAACACCGTACGATCTCAGGGCATCAGAGGCTATTTAATGTAAACAGGGTGTGTCAGACATCGACGCAAAATATCATGGATCCAGTACATGATTCAGGGCTCCCCGCGTGATGGAAGTTTTCGTCGGCTGGCTACTCGTAGATTTTTAAAACAAAACCTTCAGACATTTTAGAATTTTGAGTTTGTCGCATTCATAGAACAGACAGACAGACGAAATTGGAGACTTTGTTTATATTATAGAAGTATAATAGATATCTCGATGAGCCACTTCGAAAATGGTTTAAACAATTTTGTTTATAATCAAACCCTCATTCAAATAACCTCGTACCGCCCCCTGTACATTTAAATGTACATAATATTGGAAATCATTAAAGCCCAAACATATTTTTTAAAAGGACGCGTAAACGCCCAGCGTACATTACGATGAACAAAATAAATTTTATGACTTGTTTAAATTTCCCGCCAGGATACATATTTATGGTGACTTTTATTTGTTTCGTGTATAGTGTAGTTAACTTTTTGACGTCTGTCAACTTTATAAAAGGCATTGGTTGTCCGTCAAAATTGCACACACGTGGCAAGATGGCGCGCCGGCAGATACCACGTAAGTTTGATCCACTTTTATCTTTTTAATTTTAGAGATTTTTGTGTCAGATTTTAACCTTAGTGAAAGAATTATTACTTAACTGTTGTGTGTTATTATTATTTTAGCACATAGATACTAAAACATTTTTTAAATCGCTCTTAAAATATTATGTACATTTGATTGCACACTGAGCGTTACTTCAATTTAACCTACAAAATAATATGTACATTCTATTGCACAGTGGGTTATTGTATAATTAATGGTTTTGTTTTTTTTTATTCTCTAGGTCTGGAGGAGTTCGATATTGAACGATTATTGGTAGACTCTGAAATTGAAGACTTTATTCCTTCAGATGAAGATGTAGGGGATCCGGAATACATGCCAGTTTTAGATTCCCCAGAAAATAGGACACGCAATAGATCCGATTCCAGTGATAATGAAACTGAATCGGAGGTGGAAGAGAGGCCGGTTAGACGTGGTCAAGGTCGTCGACGCTGTGCTGCGAGAGGACGTGGTGCTGGGCGAGGTCGTAGAGGTGAAACTGGACAACGAAGAGGCGTAAGAAGGGGAAGGGGGAGGGGTCAATGGGGTGAAATCAATGTGACTGGTGAGACAACATCTGATGGGTCATCGGTACCTTCAAACTGGACCATACAAGAGTTTCTTCCTCAATCTCCAGTTTTATTAGAGCCGGCCTATTTGCCAATAAATAGTCAAGGTTATCAGAAGCAAGATTATTGGAAGCAATATATAAACGACGATTTAATCAAGTTAATTGTCCTGAAAAGCAACCAAACCGCAGTTGAGAGACATGGGCGGAGCTTAAACTTGACTGCAGTTGAAATGCACGTGTACCTGGGTATAACATTAGTAATGTCTTCCATCAACTATCCTAATCTGCGAATGGCTTGGGAGAAGAAATGGAAGGTGCCTATCATAGCTGATAATATGTCTCGAAACAGATTTCTTCAGCTGAGAAACAGTTTGAAAGTTGTATTTGACAATGATGTCACGTCGCAAATGAGATCTCAGGATATACTTTGGAAAGTTCGCCCTCTAATCCAATATATGCAGGTTGGTTGTCGCGCTCAACAAAAAGACCAAAGCCTCTCCTTGGACGAAATGATCATTCCGTTTACTGGGTCATGTTCCATAAAACAATACTGTCCAGGAAAACCTAATCCCGTAGGCATAAAAGCATTTGTCTTAGCAAATCCAGACGGAACTGTTTGCGATTTCCAAGTATATCAAGGGCAAACGACCTTTTCAGACTATGCTGATTCACCTTTTGGGTTGGGTGAAAAGGCAGTATTAACATTGGCTGACCAACTAGTACCAGGACATATACTCTATTTTGATAGATTCTTTACCTCAGAAAAGTTGTTTGATGAACTTGATAAGCGGGGCATCAAAGGGACAGGGACTATTATGAAAAATAGAATACCATATGATGTGAGAGAATCAATAATAAGTGATAACGAACTAAAGTCTCAAGGAAGAGGAAGCTATCAAGTTTTGGTCAGAAATGATAAACGTCTTGCACTTACGAAATGGTACGATAACAAGCCAGTACTATTATTGTCTTCTGTAGAGGCCGATGTTGAGGCTGATGAATGCAAAAGATGGTGCAAAAAAGATAAACGATATGTTATTGTGCCAAGACCAAGAGTTGTTAGGGAGTATAATAAAAAAATGGGAGGTGTCGATTTAGCCGATCGCATGTTGGCTGTTTGCCCTAACAGATATCGTACCAGAAAATGGACACAAAGATTTTTCTCACACATGATTGATTTAGCTGTTACAAACTCCTGGTTGCAGTACAAAAAAGATCAGGTAAAATTAGGAGTTCCTTCAACAAAAATACTGCAACTGCGTGCCTTCAAAATGGAACTAGGAGAAATGCTTATTGAGTCACATGCTCTCATAGATTCTGAAGACGAAGAAGCATCTGAGAGAGAAATAGTTTCAGCTAGAAGAAAGGGCAGGCCCTCAACGGTAGTAGTGCCGAGCGTGAAATATCGTACCCATGCAGCTAAACACCTACCCATGATAAGTGATGGTAATGCTAGTAGATGTCGTCACTGTCATTACAATAGGACTCTATTCAAATGCATGCATTGCAAAGTAAGTTTATGCCTCACGAGACACCGTAATTGTTTTTTTGATTTCCATCAAAATGGTTCAGGTAATTAGTAACATTTTCATGTTTTTTCTAAACAATATTTACGTTACATATTATTATTATTATGTATGAGTACTTTTTTTTTTGTTATTGGAGAACAACGTTTTTTTTAGTGTTATTGAGTAGTACTTGGATGTTGATTTTTTAAGAGCACATTTTAATTAGATAAAAATATATTTTATTGATTTTAGAGGTATATTTCTGTAACTATAATAATTACAGTAATAGGAAGGAGGTTAAATTTAAGAGACTTGTCGTTAAGACTGATTTCAATTAAAGATCTCAATGTATGAACGTTAACTAAAATAAAAAAATTGATTCATAAATATTTTTTCTTTTTATCCTTATAAAATAAGTAACACCCAATGTACATTTGAATGAACAAAATAAATAACCGTAATGAAGTAAGTAACGCCTAGTGTTCATTTAAATGAACAAAATAAATTGCCTTCAAATTTAATTCTTAATCTTCTACATAACGCCAAAGTATGCCTAAAAATATACAAAAAAATCCTAACCACATACTTAAGCAAAAATAAGCGTATACTTGCTTGGGCATTAACCATATTGATATATTATGTACATTAAAATGAACACTGGGCATTTAGCTCTCACGATATGTTTTATGCTTGGGCGTTACGAGGATAATGTATTCTCTTCTTTTCCAGTGCCTGTGCAGCTAACTCTGCCACTTACACCCTGGTGGGAGAATCATGTACTCAGCGAGTGAGGAACCGGTATATGCTGCTCATGACCTGTCTGATCCTGTTGTCACCGGCTGTTGCTGGAGGTATGTGTGTAAATACCATGGAGCTTTATATTAGGTTCCAACTTGTTTGGCACAAATGAGCATGGCAGTTGAGAGTTGTGTCAACTTGTGTCATGCTCACTAATACACTCAAATATTTCGCTGATGGTGTAACGTGTTGTTGTGTCATTCGGTTACTTTTAAAATGGTTGAGCTTAGCGGGACAAAGCTCGTTTTTTTTACGGACTGACATTTCGACAATTTGAAAATTCCTGTAAATGGTCTAATGGAAATAAACATGCTTCTGTTACTGATAGTAGTACATACTGTCCGGCGATATGTGTCGTTAGAAGGCCTCCCACAAGGTGGACCGATGGCCTGGTGAGGGTCGTGTAAATCCAATGGATGTGAAACACACAGGACCAGCCCTTATGGAGACGTTTGGAGGAGGCTTATGTCCGACAGCGTCTTTTGACTGAAAAGAGGATTATAATATGTCGTGCCGTCTTCGGCTGCAGTTGAATTGGCTGAAATTCGTTTTGGCTTGTACAAAAATAATCTCGCTGGTTACAATGGCTATTTATTTCTACGCGATACTGTACAATGGAGGATCCTGAAATATGATTCTAGGATTTTTATGTATGTTTACAAATTTTCACAAATTCAAATCTAGATTTTCAAAAAACTTCAGACATCTACGATGCTGATTCAGCGAAATATCAGTGATAAAACTTTTTTTCACCGTTACACTGGTGAGTATGCAAGACTATCAGGATTGCCACATTGAATTGGCAATTTATACCTTTAGTTCAAGATAAAGCCAGCCCTTGGGTCACCAAAATAGTAATTCCAATATTTTCTCCTTCCAGTTCTGACATACCCAACTCTCAAGCTAGACTTCGCAGTGGAACTCTCCTGGTTGAACATTATGTACAGACCCTGGAGGCTGCTCATCGTAGTTCTGGCCTTACCATCAGGTCTTGGGGCCCTGGCCATCTACTTCTTCTGCGAGTCTCCTAAGTTCCTCTTCAACTCTGGCAGGAGTGATGAAGCTTTGGATGTCCTGAAGCATATTTATGCTGTAAATCACAGGGGCTCTAAGGAGGAGTATACGGTAAAATGATTTTTTTATGCTTTTACCCTCGAAATTGAACCTTTCTTATACTTAAGGATAATTGAACCCAGAGTCATAAGTGAGTCAAGTATATTCCACGGTTGGTGTGATGCCATCTAGCCGATTTCGGCCATAGCGACCGCATTCAATGACTTCTTATCGTGGTTGTGACTGATGTGAGCTCAGATTTGCAGCTCTGTTATGCGCCTTCATATGACTTGCATTTATCTAACTTTGGCCGAAAAACTCCTAATAATATTCTCACTGCTGGAACACAGACTTCCTCTCTAGGAAAAGAAATGGGTCCACCATATAAGAATTGAATAGAATAGATATACAACCACAACATATTATAAGCAACATATACCTAAGTACATAGGCGGATGTTTTCAATTTTGTTTCATCTTGTTACTGCTACATTGGCATTAGTAATTTGAGCTTTAAGAATATTGTGATTTTTATTGCTGTGATGGCAATCGACTAAAGATCCTTCCTTCAAGACTTGGAATATTAACCTCATAAATTTCTTACCGTTTCCAGGTTCACTCCTTAACTATGGACGGCTACACCGCCAAGAAGGAGATGTCTCTAATCCGTTCGATGTACGAGCAGAGTGCCCCCCTCTTCAGACCTCCCTACGTGTGGAGGAGTGCCCAGCTGTTCTACATCGTCGCCGTCGTGTACATCACGTGAGAGACAGGTTTTATATTCTAACTATGTATACTAATCTGATAAAGAAACCACGAAGAATGACAATACTTAAGTGGCAGTGGGTTGGGTACATAGCTGGTAGAAGATATGATTGATGGGGCCGAAAGGTTCTGGAGTGGCGACTACGTACCAGAAGACCCAGCATTGGAAGCCGGAATTTTTTCATCCCTCGTGGAAATGACAACGCGTTGTAGTGACACTAGCGGTAGACCTATGTTCTCGGTCTCCCCAGATCAAAGGCACCGAAGGAATGGGGTAGGTTTTAGTCAATAAAAGTCTGACACGTTCTCTCGCTCCGCCTAAGAGCGGGAGAAGTCATTCTGATGATTCCCCACTTGCAAAAAAGGCCTATGTTCAAAAATGGTATACATACACCCTATATGTCCCCACCCTTTTCACAGTTCAGTTAAGATCGTGAAATGGATCTCGTTAAGAATTCGTAGCAGGGCCTTAGATATTGAGATTGACTGGACTACTGTAACTAACATATGTTTAATCATTTACAGAAACAACAGTTTCCTAGTATGGCTGCCACATATCCTCAACGTGATCCGGTTATCCATGGAGAGTGGTACCGCGGCTGGGAACATCTGTGAATTGATCAGCAAACCTATCTTAACTATTAGTAATTCTACTGAAGAAATTGTGAGTATCATAACGTGTTTATAGCAAAGTTGTAGGATAAAAATATACCTATTATCTGGACAACCGGTGGTCCAATTACCTGAAATAGGAAGTGAAACAACCAGCCGAAACAATCAGGCAACGCTGTCAAAATCAAGGAATCTATCGCGCATAGAATCATCATAACCATTAGTTAAAAACTTAAAAAACATTTAATAACTGCGTGGTATTCTACTAGGGCCCTATTTGCATTCTTGCTAGTAATTACTTAGCGATATTTTGCCCCAAGTTTTAGTAAAGAAATGAGGTTTTTGTTCGGCAGCTATCGATTTTCGACTGTAATAATGATGGCAGATCTAAATCTTTCAGAAAATTATTTTGTAAATATTATATTGTAAATGAATTTATTGAAAGAACAGCAGGTCATATTTAAACAGACCTTTAATCGTTATCCTTAACAATTTCCCGCTTTGACTAATTAAATCTTCTCTTTAATTCCAGGTCCAAAAAGGCTGCACCGGTACAATAGAACACAACGTGATCTTAACCCTGATTGCCTCTCAATCAGTCTTCGCATTCTTCAACTTCCTCATCTCCTACCTCCAGAACCGGAGGAGGGTGGTCCTCATCTGCATCCTTTGCCTCTCCTCCATTAGTGGGACCATGCTCAACCTGGTGCCAGAACCCATCTCTAGTGTATTCTTTTTCATGGTCTTCACCTGTACTTGCTTAGGAATGGGCATCCTGGCTTCGTATTTTGTGGATATTTATCCAACTTCTTTTAGGTAAGTGTATTGGTAATTATGTTCTTCTTACAACGTAACACCTTGTACAATCTAAAACAAATGTTGTGTAGTTTCGAAAATGCTTTAAATTACAAAAATATTGGGAACGTGTTCTCGCTGCTTGTTTGCAAAGCCGGCTTCTGACCTCATTGGTCTATTGGAGCATCCCAGATTTTTTGGAAGCATCTTATGTTTCCAGAGCTTTTTATGTTCCCATATATAGGTATATACTCGTATATCCAGAACTTCATTACATTTCGAGACCTTCCCATGTTTGTTACTCATTATTTTCGGAAAGAACTTTAAACAAATCCCGGCTATCACTTGTAGATCTTTGACATGTAGTCAGGAGGCAAAGGTAGCATTCCCGACTAGACTAGTGTTAAATTGTTCTAGTCTGGCAACTATCCGATAGCTAATTTCAGGCTGTTATTTTAATCATGCGGAGAACTCTATTAACGTGATACAAGATATTGAATTTTAGTTCCTTTATGGCATTCTATTTAAAATGTACATACTCGTAGATACTATATTACTCAACTATATTCAGTTAGACTAAAAACCACCCCGTTAAACTTGAAAATGATTGCAATTTTTTCTGGATACTTGCTCTAGTGTCCTTCCCTACTGTTCAAGTTCTCATACATCATCTGTTACTTTTCCAGGGGCATGGCCACCTGCCTCAGCATCATGGTTGGCCGGAGCAGTACGTTTATCGGCATCAACGTGGTAGGGAACCTAATCTTCAACCACTGTCAGGTCACCTTCTACTTGTGGTCTTTACTAGTGTTAAGTAAGTACAGTTTGATATTTTAAATCTATCCAAACTCAGTAAAATAAAAGTTTATGACTAACTAGAGCGTAGCGTGGTATATGGAATTTATACCTTCACTCAACGCTTGTGACGTCACAGGCCGTGTTGTCGTCGGGTATATTTTCAAATCCAGAAAGCGAAAATTCTTCTTATAAAGCCTACCTTTACGTAACATTTAGGACGTGTTGACTTGGGGTATATTTTCAATTTGGATACCCGCGCGCGATTAATATAAAATATACCCGAACGTAACGCAGCTATCACTGGCTGCTAAACCTCCTTTCAGCAATATGTTCAAGGGATATTTTTAAAGGCACATCTGTATAATTTATCAGCATACTAGGTAAGTCCATTAATTAATTGAATGCATACCTAAAAATATTACTTGTTTATCCAAAATACTAACTTACACTGTAACATTTTGAAGTGGGTAAAATAGGTTAAGTTAGGTTAGAACTGTGACCAAACGCGGTACTTCTCAGGCAATACAGGGAATACTGCTTGCAGAACAGATGGTCGTTGGGACCGAAAGGTTCTGGAGTGGCGACCACGTATCGAAAGACGCCGCGTTGGAAAGCCTCCCATATGGTGGGCCAAAGACCTGATGAGGCTGGTGGGAATCCGATGGATGCGAGACGCACGGTCATTGTGGCGACGCTTGGGGGAGGCCTATGACCAGCAATGGACGTCTTTCGGCTGAGAATTTGATGATGATAATGAATATTAACCTATCAATACCCGCGGAACGAGACACAATAGTAAAACAATAACAGCGCGGTCCCATGAGACCGGTCGGGGATTCATGAATTAAATGGTAAACTGGTTTTAAACATAATTATATTTCCTTTTACAGGTAGTGCAGTAGCTGCATGGTTCTTACCACCAGATAAGCCAGCAGTTTCCAAAACGAATGCCGTGTAACTGCAGAGATATAGAATGTGGTGATGAAAGCTTTATATCTGTGATTTATTTTATATCGTAAACTTTGTTAAGAAAATTGTAATGTCTGAAGTATTGTGAGATTTAAAGAAACTGAAAAATCGAATATTGGTGCTAAACTTAACACAATCAATTCAAGAACATACAATGAAACTTAAAGATTTGTCTTGTAAACTGAGTACGAGTTTTTTTAGGTTAATGCGATCGAAACGTTAACCGCTATTGGCTCTCTGATTGGTTAAGAGCTTGGAGCGGGTCAATAGAAGCGTCGAACGTCATAAACGTGTCAATAGTGTTAACGAAAAACAAACTCGCACTAGGTACTCTAAACAATGTCTCACCTCATGTCGTGTTCCGATGGAAAACAGTAATGTAATAGTTGATGGTGAGGCGCACAAGATCATTAAGAGCCTATTCACTCTAGCCTTGAAGACACCTAAATTATAATCGGACAGGAAGACTGCTGCATGCAAAAAGAATAAATGTTTTTGAAATTAAAACAGAATAGATCCTCGTTTGAGATCCTAATGATATTGTTAATGGGTTGTGATTGTTCTTCATTAAAATCATTTCATGTAAGTGAACAGTAAATAACTATCGGTCGCATTCAAAGATTTGCCGTAATGTGGGGTTACTTTGGCTCTGGGGCATAACTTTTGCTAAAAAGCTTTTACCTCAGGGCCAACGTAACCCTACTCGATTTGAGATAAAATTCAATTATATTTTTTTATAAATCTTTTATTTCATTTTGTAACTTTAATTAATTACTTAACTACGTAAAGATAATTGTGTATTTTATTAGGTCGTTTAATTGGTCATTTTGAGTTATTTTAGTTTGTGAAAAATTGTTAAAATTTCGATAAAGTTCTCAATAATTAAGTATCTAAGTAGTGAAACGTGCTTTAAAATATACAAAGTATATTTTTTCTAATTATTATATTGTTAAAGTAGTTTTAGAAGACCGTTAACTAAAAATAAAAGAGTACATGATTCATATGTATTATTATTTTTTACTACCGTAAGGGTTGTATAGAAAATAATTCCTGGATAGACTTTGGGAAAACCTTTGCCCAGCAGTGGGGGGAATTTTCTTTACAAAAGGTAAAAAAAAATACAAAAAACGTAGATAAATAATGTCATTTATTTAACTTTTTACTAGTAAAGCGTTATCTAAAATAATACATTTGTCATATATTTTCTATTTCACGTTTTGAACGTTGCGTCATGTAAAAATCTCATATTTCCTTCAAATCACAGAATAAATTCTGAATGTTCTTAAATAAATCTTGGCTAAGGCCGATGTAGCAAAAACTACACCATAAGGCCAAAACTCTTCTTCCAAAACGAACTCCTGTAGACATGCGCGAAGCGACAAAAATTTAAACTTTATCAATTAAAAAAATCAGTTATTTAGGATTTAGTAGTATATTTATTTATTAAACTTTAAAAAAGATATTTATTTTTATTATTTCAAGGTTAATCTTATAATTTACTAAAATATCAATATTGAAATAACAAAAATAAATAGCTTTTACATCGTCGCTTTGCGTCTGTGACAAGAGTCCTTAATTTTTTTGTTTCTCTCTTTTAAAACAGACAAACCTTAAAATATATTTTACATTTAAAATTTGATAATTACCTAAAATAAATACAAAAACCTTAAAATTACGAGATCTTATTCTACTTACATAGGTTACCATTGGAATGCAATGGTGGAAAAAAACCTGAATTTAGGATCGAAAGTTCGAGTCATTTATAAAATTGTTGATAATGTATGACTTTATTTTTTAAATCATCTCTTTATCGTCAAATTTTTGGAAATTTTAACACATTAGATTGGCTGAAGGCTGATTTTCCAAAAATAAATCTGTGGAATATTAACACTTCTTTTTTGGCATATTTTTTTAAATAAAAGCTGTCAAAATGCATTTTGTATACATCAGGGTTTGTATCACCATTTTTACTACCAGGTTATTGTAAAATCAGCCCTATATTGATTACATTGTGATGTATAAGAATGGACATATACCACATGACCACATCTAACAGTGGGCTTACTATGGCTACTAAGATTATGAAAAAGCAATTGCACTTTCTTAGTCCCACATTGTTAGACATTGGTGTATCCCACTAGTGGGTTCCCATTCCATAACCTTCATGAGTCTGTTCAAATCATGATTACAATATTTACAAACCTTACGGTCTATTTTACGTAATATTAAAGTTTTAAGACACAGTTCTTCCATTTTAACTTATTTAAACAAGTTTAAGGCATTGTGTGATTCGAGTTACATACTTAAATAGTTTAATATAATTATCTTAAAGGCAAGTATGTTTTTGGTGGGAAAATATCCCCGTCAGTTATACATACTGTTCCTAAAATTTTAATCATTATTTTCGTAGATATAAATTACTGCTTAAACCAGAACGGAAGGTTTTAACATACGTTTTACAACCATCTGCCATAGAATATGAATGGTCTCCCAAGAACACTTTCTTTTCATGTAGATGAAAAATATTTGAGCCCAATAAGCGATCATAGCGATGGGCAATCCCGAGAGGTTATAATCTTCAAAAGAATCGGAGTCCTTAAAATAAACTATCGAGTCAACCATCGACTTCCCGTTCTATAAAATTACCAAGATGTTTTTCGATTGTTTCGAGTCAACGGGAACCGACCGCTAGTTTTTAAATGCTTGAATTAATCAGTCTCACTCGAAACTCTAAACCATCGAGGAACAATTCGCGAATGAACGCGCCTTTCGCAGTAACAGACCAAGTCGGACTCGAGTCAAAGTCGATGCAATGTCGAGAAAATCGAGATATTCGAACAATCAATCAAAATACCAAAAAAAAATCATCTCAATACCCAATACTCAATATTTTATTGCTCGATTAAAACCTCTTGCCATCGCGCATCGTTAAGCAATCATGCAAATTGAGGCATCATCATTACCTACATCAACAATATGTCAGCCATATTATAAACGGACGGACTGGCATCATTCTTACCAAAATCGTTACGTTTTGTAAACTTTACACAGAACATTATTAACATTAATGTCTCTTATTAGTTAATTTGAATTATACTTGGCTTGACTGTTATCTCCTAAAGCTACATATACGTCGATATATATCTGTCTAGTCCAGTATTCTTCTCCAATCCGGGGTCTGATTCCTCTTCTGTCTTCTGACTTACGTCTTCTTTTTCTTCTCCAAGATTTATTACCATTATGGCGCCGATTGATACTGTGGAATAATCGTTTGATAAGAAAAAAATCACTTTCCTAATTATTTGTAAAACTGATAAAGTATAGGGTATGAATGTGAATGGTAATAGAAACAAGAGAATAAAAATATAGTAGGTATCATGAAAATACGGAAACTAAATAAAACATAAATATAAGCGATATTATATAAATGGTGTGACTAGAGAGAAAAATACTCATGTGACAGTTGGTTAAGATGTACGGTGTGCCCTCTATGTGACCTGACCCCTCTTAGAAATATAAAGAGACAAATATCGGGTTAAACCATAAGAGCCACTGACTGTCCATAGGTAAGATGAAGGTAATACTATGCTAAAATTTTTAGTTAGATATACTCAAAAAGATTTAATATGAATAGAAATTATGAAGAGGAAACGCAGTATGATATTATACGCAAAATAAAATACTTACGCGCAAGCAAAGCCCCCACTGCTATGAAGGGTGCTGGACAGGAGAAGTCCAGTAACGCCCCCACTGCGAGGTTTGATGCTACCCCACCAGCTCGGCCCCACCAAGCTCCCCAGCAAACACCAAGACCACTGAAACAGAATAAGGAATATAATATAGATATTGTTTAAGACAACAGTCAGAAAGAACATTTTCTATAACTTCATTACATGATAATGTTTTGGTTTTATGTTAAAATATCTGGCATTGGTTTTATCTGAGAATTTGCGGAGTTGTTAGATGTGAATTCTTTGATACAAATTATCAGTAAACAGCTGTGGCTCTTTGCATGACCGAGTACTGGGCTTTTCGGCATTGCTATGCAACGTGACAATGCTGCCAGCGTTCAGGGTACTTTTCCCATTGATATCGATGTGGATGAATTTTTGATGCCCATTGAGTTATTTTTCATTATTTCTAGTTTGTCTATAATATTTATTAATTTTTAAGTTATTTATATAATTGTAATATGGATTTTGTGTGACTGATTAATATTAAAAATATCTAAGAATGGAAACAACAAAATCATATCCGATATCAAATTAACTAGCTTATTATTAGTGTCAGTGATAGTTTTATCTGAAATCTTGCTATGATATTTATTTCATCACTATGTATTTTATTGCTCTTAAACAGCCAAACACACGGCACTGCTGAGACGGAAAATTTTAATTAGATGAAATTCTGAATTACCTCAACCGCGCCGGCAGAGCATGCAACAACAGTCGTATCAACAGCACATTGCCGTTTAACGAAGCTGCATTCAATGCTGCAGCTGCTGCGACTGCTATCTTATTGAAGCTGGAACAGGAGCAGGCAGTAGCTGCTAAGCAGGCGCTGGCGAGAGCACATACTGCTGTGCAAGCGATGGCAGCACGGCGAACGCCCAAAGCACCACCTCGAGCACAGAGGATGGCACAAGCAGCATTGCCGAGAACACAGCAGGCACCGACTATTAGGCCTGAGGTGAAGACCTGAAAAATTATAAGACTCATGTAAAGATATTGTTCTATGAAGACGTTGATAAGAATCAATATTTAGACATCCAAGAGGATGAGAATAACCTGGATGAATGATGGGACGTGGTAAATCTATTCTTACTACAAACAGTTTCCATTGTATTTACTTATTAGATATTATTTCTTTGATACAATGAGAAGTGATGGGTTTCAAAAAGCTGTGCAAATAGTTTGTGGATATTTAAGTAATGTATGTGCTTGCATGCTGTGAGTCTGTGCTGATGATGATAGCCGAAAGGCTCCACTGTTTTTACGTAAGATGCTGCAGTGACTTGCATGTCAAATGCAAGTGTGCAGTGTAATATTTGAATGATATTTGTTCAGAATGAATGTTGTTCATGTTCTGTATTTACTTGGTTAAATATAGAACATATACATTATGTAATTGGTTTATTGGTAAGTCTTGTTTATGACCCAGGTACATATTTATTGTTAATTACTAGACTAGTGCCTCTTTTTCTCAACGTTATAAAATTAGGATCCCTTACCTCCTGATCAATAGTAGCATCACAAGTGCTACTCAGTCCAAGATGATCATCATAGCTGGTATCATTGAGTCCTGGGAGAGGTATCTCCTTGCCATAGGAGTCATACTTCAGGTCCTTCCAATGGGCTGTGGCGTTGAACAGTCTGGCGTTTTCTGGCTTGGCTGTGGATGCTGTCAGCTTGCACTCCCGACCCTGGATGCGGAGTAGGAGCTCGGGGATCCACATGTTTAGACCGAAGCCCCTGAAAACAACAAAAGAGAAACAAGTTATTTTTAAGTTTCCGTACTTCAAAGGGATAAAAACGGAATTATAAATTTTTGAGTATTTTGCGAAAGATTGGGGATGAGCATATAAGTTCAATGACAATATTTTGTACGGTCGATTTTGGGGTTGATTTTTTGATGTATTCTTTCGGTATTTTTTAAAAACAAATTTTAAGATGGTTATAAAATATAATTTTCAATTTAATAATAAAATTCTAAATAAGTCTTCTTGAAAGATAAGGCAATTATTTATTTATTAAACTTTATGCACAAACATTGTACAAAGGTGGACTTAATGCCTTAGGAATTTTCTACCAGTCGACCTTAGGGTGGTGCAGAAGCATGGCGTAGTAGGTGCAACTAACAGTACGCACAGATTAAGTTTTATGTGTTTCCAAAACGCATAATTAATATTTTTTTTCATTTTTGCTTTTTTAAACCATCATTATTATTAAAAATAATAATGCACCATCTTAGATTAAAAAAAACCATCTTAAATAAACAATTTATACTCACGCTGCCATATTAGCGAAGAACATGAAGAGTATGAGGCTGGACTTGACCGCGTAGCTCCTGGACACGAACGTCTTCAGGTCCTTGATGACGCTGAGGAACAGCACCTTGGTCCTGCTCTCCTCGCCGCCCAGCGTCTTGCCTACGAATACGTCGTCTTGGATCAGTTTCTTTATCTGGAAGTGGAAAAGCTCTTTGAGTAACTAGAAGTAATGAAGCTTATTGGCTTATCGGTTATTTTGTTCCAAGCTGAGCTAGATGGATGTGTGGAGAGAATAGATAAAGTGAAAAGTTTTTTATTTTTTTATAGGCGACTCGATTGTCTTTACATAAGGTGCTAGAGTGACTTGCATGTACTCTATAGTCGTCGGCTGTCATTGTAACTGTGTTTTCTTTTTATTATTATGCATAGGCTTGAGTTTGACCTTTATGCCACCTGATAGTAAGTGATGATGTGGTCGGCCACAATGGTGGAGCACGCTTGCCTAGAAGTAACTCGTGACTTTATGATGAAAGGGAACCGATTGTCTTGGTATGGTCATGTAAAGATATCAAACGTATGTTACTAAAAGAGTGGTGAGTGATGTGGATGGGTGCAGATGGATGGTTTGTTTTAAGAGTGACATGAAAGAAAAGGAAGCTAGTGATAGGGTGACAGGACTGCATGGAAAGAAAAAATGTGTTACGCCGACCCCGAATAACACGGGACAGGGCATGAAAATGATAGTTATTTTGATCCAATTATTATTCGATAAATCAAAGAAAGGTTGGTTACATAGATAAAAGTTAGGCAAGTCTTCTTCAATAATCAAACTATATTTAGTTCCGTAATTAAAATACCTTATATTCAGCACTAGTTCCATGGTTAGCCTTATAAATAGAAGCCAGGATCTTCAACGCCTTCTCGCTTCTGTTAGTGTCTGACAGCAACCTGGGACTCTCTGGGAGGTACAGCACCCAGCCTCCAGACACGAAGCCTGGAATGCTGGAGAGCGCCAGGAACAGTCTCCAGGAGTGGATCGGCCAGAGGCTCTCGTAGTTCGCCAGTTTGAATGGTATTACTAGCCATGCGATACCTGGAAAATAAAAACAGATTTTCATACATCATTTTAGGTAGTTGACGTATCACCGCTGCGCTTATATTGGTGATGGAAAACATCATGCGGAAACAAGCATGTCCTAGAGCGAAAAAAACACCAAATACGTATTGAGCCTTCCTCAGGTTCAGTCTTTCTCTCAGAGAAGTGACCTGAGTCCCAGCAATGGGTTTATAAATTAAAATGTTTATTTTTATAATCGGCACTACGTGACCAGGCTATGTGATGCTAGGTGACCGGACCTATGACTTGTTAGTAGCGGCCTTACGCACCAGGCCCTGGTACAGGCCATGGTCCGGAGTGAGAAGAACTGGCAGGCGAGCGCCGCCTTTTGCGAAGCAGTAATGCTAGCAAAGAAAGCCGCCGTACGTCCCTTATTAGTTATTACTATGGGTTGACTATTGTAAACTCGTCACAGTTTGACACGCCACACAATGCACTTATGAATGAAAATGCAATAAAAATGTGACGAGTTTACAATAACCCGTTTTTTTGGGTCATTGTAAACTTGTCACAGTTTGACACGCCACACAATGCGAATGAAAATGCAATAAAAATGGGACGAGTTTACAATAACCCGTTTTTTTCTTCCATCCTGTCCTATCAACCGTAACGCTATGAATAAGTTCCTATTTTTTCATACTATAACAACTTTCTTTGGCCTCTCCCGTCCACCTAAATCCATCTAGATAGTGTAGTATAAATAGTTATACTACTATAGTTTGAGTTTGAGGAGCTCGTGGCTAGATAATAACAGCCGCACAGGTCGATCTTCAAGGTTAAGCAACGCTTGCCTAGGTTGGTCTGTGGATGGGTGACCATCTTAACATAACGAGTTTCCTCCGTGCCTCGGAAAGCATGTTAAGCCGTTGGTTCCGGCTGTCATTTGGAGATCTTTGGCAGTCGTTACGGATAGTCAGAAGCCAGTAAATCTGACTCCAGTCTTGCCATAAAGTACCGTGTTACCCCAGTTAATGGGTTGTGGAGGTCTGGTAGGCAGCCACTCCTCGTAAAATACTGGTATTCAGCTAAATCCGGCTTGACTGGAAGCCGACCCCAATATAGTTGGGAAAAGGCTAGGCAGATGATGAGTGTAGTATAAATAGTTAAATTAAATAAAAAAAGTTAGTAGGTGTTCAAATTATTTTTATGCTATAATAAGTACATCATTTCAGATTTGAAAAGGTGGAACTGAATGCACATTAGAGTTTAATGTTTATATTACATTAATATTTAAATAAAAACATTGTTTTATTTAAATAATATAATATTATTACTCTACGTTTCGCATGAATAAAGAGTAAAGAACGTGCTAGGGTAATAAAATAAAAATAATGATATCTATAATATTGTGTGAAGGTGACTTCATGTTAATTTCTTAGCTATATTCTCCCGAATATGATGGATTTTTTTTCAATACATTTGATCCAAATACCGTTGTTATCCTTACCGCTTTTGAGTAAGCAATTTACTGTTTTGACAATGACTTCTCCCGCTCTAGGGCATGTCAAACTTTTACTGACTAAAACCCACTCCAGTTCCTTCTTTGCCTTTCAGGGTTTCAGGCCTAGGGCTTCGACAATGCTAGGCCCCTACGGTTTTGCTGACAACTCTTTCAGGCGCGCATGGATCACTACGCGCCGTCAACGATTTGGATTCGGATTGAACAGTTACCGGAAGGCCGGACGTCGAGCTACCCATTGCTCTCCGTCCTCAAGCTCACGCCTACGTTTTGTACATTGGACTTAGATTTCTATTCGACACAGACACAAAGATACAATTGGCCGTAGCATGAAATTAGTCTCTTTAGGCCACAATGAGGCGTTTCAGAGCAATTTCCAATCAATTGATTAATTGGAAGGTGCGGTTTCCTTAATACCTATCAGTTCCGAGCAATTCACTAAATTACTAGATACTTAGTGTGTTAGTTGATTCTTCTTTGTGTAGGACGGACAACCCGTCGTACGGCGAGTATTCACCCTTACGTTGTCGAAACTTCTACGGTCCGGACTAAGCGCTTCGCTTCGTCGTTTATACCGCGGATATCGAGGGACTGGAACAATCTACCTGCTGCGGTTTTCCCGTCCGATTATAACTTAGGTGTCTTCAAGGCTAGGCTAGTGAATAGTGAATAGGCTCATAGTTAATAAGCTAGTGCGCCTCACCATCAACGACTGCATCACTGTTTACCATCAGGTGGGATCGCAGTCAAGTACTAGTTTATAACAATTAAAAAAGAAACTACTACCTTTTTCCACTTGTTTTTCTTGACTAACATTTTGGGGCTGCATTATAGCTGAACATATCTATTTTCAAATAAAACATTAACATCACCAAGTCTGGGAGCATTGATCGTCCACAATCTAATTCACTCCATCACAATACTGACCATTCACGCTTGACCGATCATACACACTGACAACTTAACAATAAAAGTTGCATCCATTCAACGAACATTGAATGAAATACTCGATATTGAGTTATTATGTAAACGGATTTTGATTGTTGTTGATAGATTTGCCTTTTTATCAAAATCTTTCTTTTTTTTAGAAAAATCATCAAATAATTTCTCTTGCTAGAACCCAAAGTATTTCCTTCGGTTACCCTCTGCGAGAGCCACGGTAAATCTTTTAAACAACATCAACAGGTCCGTTTTGTTGACATCTCTATGAGCGTCCGTGGAACTCATCGCACCGCACCGTCGACCCGGTCTTCGGTTCTTACCGGACGGCTGGACGGTGAGCTGCCTATTGCCCAACGTCCACAAGCCTGTATCTACAGTGGCCAGTTATTCCCCTGCTCGAGGTCTTTCCGACGGGGGCATCATGGTGTTGGCCAAAGACCTATCAAGAACAGAAGTGTCGGTCGTTATATCAAGACTTTTACGAACAAGCAGTTATAGGGCTGGAGCTACATAGGGTGCATAGCTTCGTCCCTCTTTCTCGGTCGCACGAGTGACATTTTAACACGTGTGTGTAAGGTCCCTGACCGGATCGGTAGGTAAACTAACGGTGCATGAATCAAATACTTTATAGGTATACAGTCTCTTCCTTAGCATTTATAGGTCCCTGCAGTAACTACCAGGCCGCCAAACTACACTCGTACACAAGAAACTAAACGTTTTGGGAACACATTCATTGTGTGTGCAGCTAAGGAGTAGGTAGAATTACTTGCCGAAGTCTGTATTTACTGAAATACGGTGCGAAGATGGATGATGAACACTCTTACCTAGAATATTAACCTATTCAGTCTTGACACAAAGACCCACAAGTTGTGAGTAAACAGATCCCGATTTAAAGTCCTCCGAACTCCGAACTCCTTACCTTTACATAAAATTACATTTGACTTCCACCGAAATAGCCTGAAGAATTGCCAAACCAAAGTGGCAATGTGCCCTACAGTGTTCGTAGAACAGATGGTTGATGGGGATGAAAAGTTCTGTTGTGACGTTGGAAGGCCTCCCTCGAGGTAGACCGTTAACCCGGTAAGGGTTGTGGAAAAGTGAGGGATGCAAGACAAATAGGACCGGTCGTTAGGTTAGGACGACGCGACGCTTGGGGAGGCCTATAAACTGGATGATGATGATGACATTAGACTTTTTAGCAGTTTGCAAAGCTGTCATACTTGTATTAAAACAGTTAAGTAGAGCTCCACGAAGTTTAATTAAGAACGACCTACAATCAGTCATCAGTGAATGTGAAATCATAGAACTTTTCCATGAGAAATGGTAACTATGTATTTATTACTAATACAAAAAAACTTCCACTTGTATAAAATGTAGGTACAGCACTGTTACTCTCAGTTTCTTCCATACGGAACCGGCTGCGGATACATCTTAGACTAACAAATGTGTAACACTGACCTCTAATTGGTATGTACCTACATGTATGTATGCTCCACTATTGACGTCGTTAGGTCATCAGTTCATCTGTCTAAGTTCAAACGCACAGAATGTATAAGTGCAAAAAACGTTCGCAAAAAAATACAACCAACTTTATGACGAAAAAAGTGGACAAGTGCGAGTTGGAATCGCGCACGAAAGGTTTCGTGCCGTCTGTAGGAAAAAACAGAGAAAAAAAGTTCATTGTATGAGATGATGCGCCATTTTAATATTTATGTTATTCTGTCTCTAGTATAAAGGGTGTAAAAAGACCCTTAACGAAAACGAAAACCCCATATTCTACTCATCACTAGGATACTTTTTTTCTTCTAGACCATACCTGGGGATTCACTGGTTCTGGAGTTATTGAAGGTCAAAGTCAACATTTGTTTTTCGTTTTTTTTTCAAAATCGTATTCCAAGTATCATTAGTAAACTTTCTTCCGAACAAACGTTATCAAAATTATCAATTTTTCATAGTCAATTACGCATTTGAAGTTACTAAAATGCATTGAAAACTAAACACAACGAGCTCCTCACACACGCAAGCATGCGGTCGGTTCAACGACAAAGTGCGAGCGGCCAAACGCGCAGCTGATCGGAATTATTATTAATTAATTATTTTTTAAAGATGAAAAAAAAAAGTTTTTTCCCAGCAATATTTTTTGGTCCAAGTTACTTAATTACACGTACAGAATGTGTAGTTATCGGCTTTGTGATCGGTCTTGTTACATCCTGTATAGCGGCAACAGAAAATGTATTTCTTCATTTTTGAAAAATATAACTCTAGCTATCACGGTTCATGAGATAAAGCTTGATGACAAAGAGACAGATAGTGGAGTCGATAGTTATAGGTTCCCGATTGCATCAATTGGAGACGGAACCCTAAAAACCAATTAACAATTTGATTGCCCTATTTTTGCGGGAGCAGGTACCTACTAGGTATTGATATCTGCACAGTTAAGGAAGGAAAAAATCTATTTATTAACCAAATTTCTTATCTTTTGGCACACTTCCGGTCGACAGCGATACGGAGGATTTTTTTGACGTCATATTTTAGTTTTAATTAGTTAAGTGTTATTGTTATTGTTCATGTTTTTTCTCTGCATAATAATAGTCCGGTCAATTTAGACATCCAAGGATACAATAATTCGCACTTGGCTGAATATTGGTAGGATTGTTCAATACACTATTATAAAGGAAATGTGAGAAGTCCTCATCGATCAAAAACGTAATAACGTAACGTTTACGTGCAAAAAAATTTACTCGCGGTCAAAGGTCACAAAAACGGGTTTTTCGCGATTTTTAGCAAAATGGTAAGTTTTATCATAAAATTAGCTCAGACAAAAATTGTAGATCAGACAATTACTTATCTATAAAAATTTCCAAATACTTTTTTTCCTAAGAGCCTCCTTTCTGAGATAAAAATGACGGCCGGGACCTACGCCTTAACGTGCTTTCCGAGGCACGGAGGAAACGCGTTATGTTAAGATGGTCACCCATCCACAGACCAACCTTGGCAAACGTTTCTTAATCTTGAAGATCGATCTGTGCGGCTGTTATTATCTAGCCACGAGCTCCTCAATCTCTAACATAACTAACTAATTATTATTTATACGAGTGTCTCGTATAAACATGACCCTTCATGATATTTGTGTAGGCTAGCGGTCTTTCGAAGTTGAGCCAACTCATTTATCGGCGGTTTACCCTTTGATAACGAAACCCTAAAACAATATGTCATGGATAAACCCCTGGTCCGCTCCACACTGGACACCCAATTGCACGTCGTACATCATGATGCCAAGAACCATCACAGATGGCAAGACACCATCAGTAAGAAGTTAATCCAACTGGAACTTTACGAACCTCAGAAATGAGATATACTCGTACGATGAGTGGAGGAGGAGGTGCCAGCTGTAAGCGTCATCATCATCTCAGCCGAAAGACGTCCACTGCTGTACATAGGCCTCCTCCAATCGTCACCACAACGACCGGTCCTGTGCGTCTCGAATCCATCGGATTCCCGTGTCCTTAGCCAGGTCGTCGGTCCACCTCGTGCGAAGCCTTCCAACGCTGCGTCCTCCAGTACGTGCCCATCACTCCAGAACCTTCCGAAATTCCGCCTTAAGGGCCTGTTTCACAATGTCCGAGTAGGCACTACTCACTGAATAAATTAAAAAATGTGACAGATTTTGTATGAAATGATCTGTCAAGTAAGATACTCGAAACTTAATCATAGGTGGTGAAATAGGCCCTTAGTCTATACTTTCATAGTAAGTATCGGTTAGATCCATTGACCTCTTGAGGTCCTAGTTCTAATATCTTGGGCGAAAGTGTTTCTATTTTTTGTCGATAGGCACTTGCCTCGATTTTTTGTTCACTGACTCACATGGTAGGATTTTTCCTATACTTCACATGTACTCTTCCACTTGCGAATCTTACCTTACCGTTTTACTTTCATCTGTCCTACATACACATATTCGTAGATGTAATCTGTCAAATGTTTCATCCATTTGTATTTAAATCTCTTTGATGTTAATTATTTTCCTATAAGTTCGAGAAGCGGCTCCAACTAATTGAAAGCAGAAGTTTGGTTCAAGGGAAGATACTCCTGGGATAAGAAGGCTATCATGGTCTACCCGTGTACCAAGTTTCATTGAAATCTGCTTGGCGTAAAGAAGCAACAAACACTACATAGTAAAAACCGGACAAATTGAACCAGTTACAGCGGTGTGCGTATTTTTTGAAATATTATAAACTAGTGCTTGATTACGATCCCACCTGATGACAAGCCATTATGCAATTATTGATGGTGAGGCGCACCAGTATTAAGAGCCTATTTAATCCAGCCTTGAAAACGCAAATATTATAATTGGACGCATCGCAGACCACAGCTCTCTATGAAGCGTACATGGATCACCATATGCTGCTGGCTACTCGGACTCGGTCTTTAGCAGATAAGCGGATGTTGAGCGACCCATTGCATGCCGTCCGCGAGCCCGTGATTAGTTTGATGATGATCTAGCTAGGCCGTGTTAAATATAAGGACTTACCAGGTAAAATCAGCCAGGCGACTATGAAGCTCATTCCCACGACACTGAGGTACAGCTGTCTCTTCTTCGGCCCCACCAAGTCTGATAGATATGAGAACACCAGCGTTGCAGGGCCACCTAACAAAAAACAGAATTTATTTAAAATTATTCTTTAATATTTTTGATCAGTTAGATGGTAACTGACGCTAGATTTGCAACTTACAAAAATAAAATATGCGATAAGCGATATTACAGGAAAAATATAACCTAAAGAAAAAATAAACTAATTTTAAAACGAAAATAACATGCCAAATACTCATATAATTTATACTAGCTTCCGCCCGCGGCTTCACCCGAAAAAAAAAACAGTAGCCTATATGTATAACCTATTTGTATTTTGTATTTGTATAATGCCTTACCAATCACAAAACCGTTGATAGTCCTAGCAGCCAGTAGCAGCCGGTAGTCAGTGACGGTGCTCTGGGCCAGCGTGATGGCTGCATCCATGAGGAGCGTCATGCTGAGCACGTTCCGTCTGCCGAACACGTCGCCCACGATGCCCCAGAAGAACGCACTCGCTACTCCACCTGGAGAAGAGAGGAAGATGTGAGAAGAGAAGAATGGAAGCATCCTGAGTAGATATTTGAAGGACATGGCAACAGGTCCATTAATAAAAGAATAGAAATAAAAAGGTGACAAATGAACAATATTTTTTATACTATTTATATAATTTTAATTAAAATTAACACAATTCGTCATGAACTTCCAGTACGCAAAGGAGTGGAAGTTCCTGACGGAGTCTGTGTTTTCGGATAACTACAACTGACTTAGAGACTCTTATTTAAGTCAAGTATATGGAACATGCATCAACTACATCATTGCGTCACTATCGTTATACATGAGACGATGGTGAATCGCACGCCTCTCTCTCTTTGTCTAGCCATATCCCAATTCCTTTTGGGGTCATCTCTCCTTGTCATTGGTAGATGTTAGATGAATAACAAAATAATTGATCTAGATTTATTAATTATCTAAAATCCCTAACAAATCTATACATACAGGAAAAGTTTTTAACCACTGCGTAAAATTTTTTTGGTGGCTCCGTATAAGTAATAGAACACAAGTCGACTTCAAGGTTAAGCAACGCTTGCCAAGGTTGATCTGTGGATGGGTGACCATCTTAACATAACGAGTTTCCTCCGTGCCTTGGAAAGCACGCTAAG